>JANAVB010039272.1:0-108963 GCA_029216955.1 Iris pallida | reverse complement strand
ACTCTGAATGTATTAGACACACACAATTAGGCCCAAAAATTTATGCTAGGTTTGGACATCAATTGGCCATAACAAATAAAATACAGGAATTAAAATAATAATAATATTTTAAAGTGGTAAAAATTACAAGTCACAAATATATAATAAATAATCTTGTAAAATTTTACATAACAATATTTTATACAAGGTAGAATTTGAAATACATATAAATATATAACTACAATATTTATATATACATATAAATATATAGATATTTATATATATACATAATATATATATATACATATAATAAATATATATAAAAAAATATATAAAAGAATAATATAAAATATATATATATATATATATATATATGTTATAATATATAATATATATATATTATTATATAATATATATATTATTATATATATTTATATATATATATATATATATATATATAATATATATATATATATATATAAAAAATATATTATATATAATATATATATATGAACAAAATAATATATATATAATATATATATATATATATATTATATATATATATATATATATATATATATATATATATATATTATATATAAAATACAGTATATATATACATATATAACAGTATATATAATAATATATACATATATACATGTATACATATATACATAAATATATATACATATATATAAATAATAAAATAAAAACAAAAAATAAAACAAAATAACCAACAAACAGGGGCTCGAACTCGGCCCAGAGGGGTCGGGTTCTTGGGCTCGGTCGGGCTGGCCAGGGGGTCAGCCCGAGTCGTATGTTAGAATTTTGGTTAGGGTTAGTTATTATTTAGGTTTTAAGTTAACGGGTTTAAACCCGATAACCCTATCTCTGTGTCCTGACAGTTAAGGACACACGAGTCTCGTGTCCGCATTATGCACGACACGTACGGTCGAGTTTTACGTGTCCAGACTCACCATTACGTTGTGCGTCCTGGCGAGTCGCATAGGAGTGTACGAGACACGCGCGACACGGTTTCGAAGCTGCTACTTACGTATCCGATCGAGTTAGGGTTTGTGGAGTAGCTGGACGGCAGCTGGGGCATCGTCGTCGTGGCGCTTGGGCGGCGCTGGACTCAAATCATCGGGGCGCGTCTAGTGGTGGTGGTGGATGGTGGTGATAGCTGTTGTGGAGGTGGCGGTGGGGTATGGCCGGAGTTAGGGTTACGGTAAAAAGAAATGGGGGGAGACGGTGGTCAGGGTGGTCGAGATTTAGCCCAGGCTTAGGGTTTCGGGGTCGGGGAGTCTTTATAGCCAATTTAGGACGATCGAGGCGGTCTAGGTCGGCCGAAAAAGGTGGGTGGTCGTCGGGGGGCAGCTGGCCAGTCGTCGGGGGTAGGTGACGGCGGTTTAGCAGTTAGGTCCCCCAACTTTTTGGGGTTTGCACAATAATCCCACGCCAAACAGTATACAATTTATTATTTACAAAACATAATAAAAACAATTCACTAATTACAATTTGATATCAAAATAAATTTAAATATTACAAAGTGATATTAAAACATTTTAATTAATTACAAATTAATATATTTTGATTTAAAATCATTTAAAAATTCCTAAAAATCATGATAAATTATTTTAAAGCTAAATATGTTATTAGCAACTAATTAACAATAATTAAATCAATTTTGAAAAACAGGGACTGACACTTGGGCACCCAGACTCGACGAGTCTTCTTCGACTTCAGCAACGACTTCCAAGTACTCGCACTGCCTTCAGAGATGAACTCCTCATATGCTTGTTAATCGAAGCGCACTACCAGTATCTTCTGGAAGGAGCCTAGTTTGCTATCATCAAATTATGAAACTACCTTCTTGTTAGAAGAGAAAGTGGTCGCCAGCAGAGTCGCCAGCTTGTATGCCATTATAAAGTAATTAAGAAATTTTTGTGTTAACAACGAACATAGTACAACTTGGATCCTCAGTAGGATCTTTCGAGTACACTTTTATTTTTATCTGGGGATGAGTGGCGATGGAGGGTTGATTCTTTACTTCGTTGACGATCTGACAACGATCAGGAAGCAAATACGAGTCTTCGACTAGACGACGATTCGGCTCTCCTGAAATAAGCTCTGACTCTCTAAATGTGTGATAAAATCCAGGGGGTTGAATGAAGGAAGGATCCCTCAATTTATAGGTGGGGAATGATCCATTCATGTGTATATAAAAATTTTGCACGTAGGAACGCTACGCGCATGATTTTCTTGGACGCAGGGGTGCTGTGCCCGAAAACCTTGAACTGAATCTGATGTAACTGTACTGTTTGGCTGCGATAAGCTGACACGTGACAGTTGTTGAGATTCGTTTGTTGTTAAGATCTTGGGTGTTTTGGCACCCTTTCATGAGCAGAAATGAGTCAATAACATGTGGTGCGTGTACATAACTCGAAGATCTCGATCTATTTGAAGGATAATAGACTTTAAACACCTAGGGGATTCGGCGCATGAGAAGACTTGGTGCATGGCTTCTGAACGCATACAAATCTGGGCGCTTGGCTTTAGGTCGCATGCAAGGGATTAGTCGGTCACGCGGCAGAACACAGCTATAACCGACAAAACAAGTTAATGATTATGCTGACGTCGATGTCTCCTAGTTTTCTGTAAAAACTACAACTTCAGTCCTCGAGATGTGTGTTGCTGACTTCTGACATTTTAGCATTAAATGATTTGATGGGTGAAGAGTTTTTGTAGGCGCATTATTTGTGAAGCACATGCAACCGTTGAGCGCATCGGCTCAGCAGTAGTTCTTCTACAAAGGTACAGCTTCTTCGAACGAAGGGATCCACAACCATCAGCCGGCTTGTACAAGGCCAATGGCCGTTTGAAGCTAAGTTAGGATCGAGCATAGCCTTTGGAATGTTAAGAGAGGAAGACAACTCTGCAGAAAAGCTCTCATTTATATAGGGTGAGTGTGGTCCAACCAACATGCCACGTGGCCGTCAGTCAAAGACGCCCAAATTAATGGGATGAACCTAGAACTCAGCACAATGAACCTCATTTAATAGGTTCATTTTATTGGGTCCTAGGCAACAGACTTCTTGAATTCTCCAAATGACGGCGACAATTAAAGAAGAGGACGATCGGCTCTTCCATCAAGAAGAGCAGTCATTAATTGCTCTTAAAGATTTTGACAGAAACTAGATCCTTCAATTCAAAAGCACAGCCTTCTCACTGCGCCCTCGCTTCAACTCCGAAGCGCAGTCTCCTCACTGCGCCTTCACTTTGACTCAGAAGCGCAGCTAACTCACTTCCTCACATAGCGCCCTCGCTTCAACTTAGATGCACAGTGGCTCTTTCTCTTCAAGAACTAGTCTACTCGTCGCCCGAAAGCACAGTGACTCCGTCGCCTGAAGCACAGTCTACTGGTCGTCCAAAAGTACAGTTACTCCATCGCCTGAAGCACAATCTACTCGTCGCCCTGAAGCACAGTGACTCCATCGCCTGAAGCACAGTCTACTCGTCGCCCTAAAGCACAGTGACTTCGTCGCCTGAAGCATAGTCTACTCATCGCCCAGAAGCGCAGTGGCATCAAAGCTCCGTCAGAAGCACAACTCGCATAACGACACAACCCTTCAAAGTGACATGGTTCCACATGGCCAGATGGGTATGTATATCATTTCAGGATACCACCCTATCGGTTTGTTTAAACTACTGCCCTTAAGATAAGACAGAATATGATTTTGTTAATAAGAACAATATCTTATAGGTTTGTTTAAACCACATATAAGGACGGAGTATGTTCTTATGGACGAGAGCCATATCCTACTGGTTTGTTTAAACCAATAGCCCCCTAAGATGAGACAAAATCCAACTTCGAGAATAGAAACAGAATCTGCTCAGATTAATCCGATCAACAAATAAGCACACGCCACGTGTCGTTTATTTAGTTATGTTGATAACTCTCCAAAAGATCTCGATAGAAGAGAATCTCCATACCTACCACGTGTCAGCTCAACAGTAGCCCTCGTCGTGTCATCTCAAGATTCTCCTATATCTCCACGTGCAGCATATCTGCACAATCCTTATGCACATCGCATATGTGCTTCCTCTCGTTTGAACCGATGAGAAGGAACATATCTTCATTATTCTTTCTCGCCATTATTCACTTGCATTCTTATTTACCTCTTATCTTAAACTCTGTCTCATTACATTAATTACCCATATCTTGTCGTCCCTACCAGATGTACTTCAAAATCCTTGAATCTTCGTATCTTTTGTATGGGAAAGGCTAAGGAAGTGACGTAAATTATGTAGCTCATAGAAGACGTAACTGGTTATTTTATGATGATATAAAGGAAATCAAATGTGGAGTGTTCCATATGGAAACTTGAGATAGAAATGTGGTAAAGGTCTCGAATAGAATAAAGAGATGTATACTGCCAATCTGGAAACAATTACATTTAGAGTTTGGGGTTATGAGATAGTTTATAGGTGTATTCAAAACTAATGAGGATATCAGAGGTCAACCTAGTTTTGAGAACTTAGAAAATCTTGGTTATTGATTCTGGGGAAAATTTTTACTCTGAGGCTATGTAAAAGGTTAGTAATAGAAAAGAGAAGTTAATTGTGTTTAATAAGAATATTAAACAAGATGTTGCGAAGAAATGACTAGGGATAGAGAGAACACAAAGTTATGGAAGTTTAGAGATTGTTGTGAAATATTTTTAGGAGAATAATATTCAAGGGTGTATGTCGAAGAAAATACGGAAGTTGATTTTATGACGGAAGATAAGTTTTGTAAGGCCTAGAGATTTAAATTAAATAATACAAGGAGAACAATTTGAACAAGTTCAAGGAATTCGTAAACGGGATTTAGAGGTTTTGGGTCAAATTTAAGACAAGGTGAAAGAACTTGGAAATTTAAATAAATGGTTAATGTTGATTCCTAAATGTGAGGGCTGTGCTTCAAGAGTGATGTTTGGAAATTAGGAATTACCTACGGTAGTCATGGTAAGGGTTTAAGTAAAGGTTAAATTTTCATATGGAGACTGGTGAGGTAAAGATATGATTGGCAAGTTATGACCAGATGAACTTAAGAGTATCAGAAGCAGATGACTAACTCGATCTTCATTATTTTTCTGCATTAATTACCACCTCTTAAACTCCCACTTTCTAATTGAGATCCTTGACGTTCCTTATCGTGACTTTGATATTCGGAATGTAATACTAGCTGTTACCCTCCAACAAATCTTATATGCAAGACCTAGACGAGCTCACCTTCGTGTAGGTATATCATGTCCCACTAAAACCCGTCTTCTTGTACTCTATTTTCTTGATATGATTTTTTGGTCAACTGGCTAAACTATAACCTCTACCATTATACTAAATTTCTTCTTATTTCAATTAGAAATCCAGCCTTGACTCAATTCTTTCGACCCGACATGTGATGGTGTTCTGCTTGTTTCCTTAGATGCTTAACCTTGTACCTTATCTGATTACTTGACCCGTTGGTTAAGAAACTTGGACTATGTAATTCCTTTTATCATTACCACCCTTTTATCTTGTGCTGCTAAATTAGCCTTAGTTTTGCAAGCTTATCTATTTTCGAGCTTGGTCAAGACATATTTTATTGGGTGGCCATCCACTAACATATTGTCTAATCAGAACCGGTACATGATGGTCTGATCAACCTATTGCACTTTGGTTCACTTTTTCATGTATCAATCTACGAGAATGGAGACATAGTTAAACTTGACCCTAGAGTCTCATTCGCGACAGCCTTGACAATTCTCCTTGAAATCTTTTCATTGCCTATGAACCTCGTATTCGTACTCAGTCGAATTAAATTTAATCATGACCTGAACCTCCATCATTGGATGCTCGTGCTCATACTTTAATTTCATTGATTTCCCTTCTTGTCCAAATCTTGTTTTATCCCGAAATTGATCAACTTAGATCGTGTCAAGACAAAAATCTATTTGTGATTTGTTGTGCCTAAATTTTCAATTTTTACCATTTTATGGAATAGTAACCTTTTAATAATTTCTTAGTTGCTTGTTAATGACCAATTTTTATATAGGATGGTAGACAGCCCTACAACCTTGATGATTGTTGTTCCCTTACCTTTCCAATTAGGACACCCTAGATTGTTTGTGTGTTGATACCATTGTACTGTTTTGACCTAGAATGATTAGTGTACCTAGGTGAGACTTCCAACTGCTACGGTATGCCCTGATCTTGCATACTATTCCTTCAAATTGCATAATTTAGATATAAAAAATTGACCTTGATTGTTGGAAAATAGGGACGTCACCCCATTAGTATCAGTTGTAGATATATATAGGTTAGTCCTTGATGTGGGGATGTGTGTCTATAAACATGTAGCTTATGAGATTTATGAGAGATTATAGTATCAGCCTTGATAGGATGTACTAGTCTTTTGGTGAGTATAAATGTGTTATGAGAGATAGGGGCCTATATGTCTTAGTAATACATCGTTCCTATGGTAATAGAATGTATTAATAGATGGTTAATAGGAAGCTAATAGTTTGAGCATACCCATAGCCTATGATCAGTTCCTTTTCATCCTTAGTTAAGACCACTTTAAAATAGGTCCAGTCCCTTGGATATAGGTTCCAGTCCATATTTTATTGAAGTTCCATTACCGCCGTACAGCAGAGCAGTATTGGAGGTATTCCTAGATTGACACTATTTAGATGTCTGTTTATTATTCCAGTGTTAGGAAGTGTTACCTTAGATATTGGGTAGGTTAGAGGCTCTAGAAGGAGTACTATCGATCTTAAATTTTGAGGACGAAATTTTTCTAAGGTGGGTAGAGTTGTAGCACCCAGTTTTCCAAATGAGGGTAATTTCGAAATTTTGTGTTTATAATTATTTTAATAATGATATTTAATTTATGATATGATTTTTGGTAATTTTAAATCATTTTAAAATTATTTAAATCAATGACTTGTGGTTTTGACGTTTTGCTAGTGAAACCCTAGAGACTGTTTGACCTAGAGCCTAACCATGTGATTATGATATTTTAATGTCATTTCTGGCCTAAGGATATTTTGCATTTGACCTCTTTGAATTATTTTGATATTATTTTATTATTTATGATATTGTTTTGGGATTATTTGAGTCGGGTTCGAATTTTATCTCAATTCGACTTGTAACGGGGACCCGGGGTAACTTAGACTCTAGTTGGACCCATGCATTAGTTAGCCATGCCCCACATTTTAATTAGTCATGTTAGAAAGATTAGTCATAATCCTAAGTATTAGGTTAACCATTTAGAGTTTTTATTTTGACCCTTTTACCCCCAAACCCTAACCAAAATTGTTTTAAACACTTGTAACTAAGGGAGGGGCAAACTTGTAATATTCAATGAGGGGGGATAACCATTGTGACCGGCCCTAATAGGACTCCCATCTCATTTCCTTTCTTTGAGAAGTCTTCTTCCCCAAGTGCTCTCAAGCTCTCCCAAGGAAGAAGCCTTTCTCCTTGGATTTTCTCTCCTTTAGGTAATATTTCCTTCTCTTTTATTTCTCTATTTTGCATTTAGGAAAGTTTTAACCATAGGAATGACCCCCATTATTGTGTCCCTATTTTGTGTCCTCTTGTGTCCATTATGTGTCCTTTAGGGATTTCTATTGTATTATTGTTGTGTCTTGTGTTCATGGGAAAAACCCTCAAACTTGGACACACTTTATATTTAAAATATTGATTAAATGAATTAATTCATATTAAATTTCAGATTTGAATATGTAGAGATGTGTTCTTGAGTACTTTATATTTCATTCATGTATCTCTTATAGATGTGTTGATGTTACATATATAGATTTGTGTATGTATATATATATATATATATATATATATATATATATATATATATATATATATATATATATATATTAAAAAAAAATATATATATATATATATATATATATATATATATATATATATATATATATATATTGTAATGAGAGTGTATCTATATTTATATATGTAATAAATGGTTCATGATGATTATATAATCAAGTTTGTGAGTGTGGTTCCTCATATTATTATTGTCATTATTGTTGTGGATAATTAGGATATATATTATGTATTCTTTTGGCTCAAACTATCTAAATCCGTCATGATTTTTATCCACATTTTTAATTTCAGCCCTAACTTAGAAATGCCATAACTTCTAGCGCAAAGCTCGGTTTAATCTTCCGTTTTTTTAAAAGAAGCGTATTGAAGTTAGCTTTCCAAAAACATGTATTAATAGGCCTAATTCTTTCTGTAACTTTCTGGAGAATTATTTGATTGTCAGCTGTACGAAAGACAAATGCGTTCTCGGTGTTTTCGCGATTCCGGGAGTTTCCGGAAACGAAAACGCGATCCGTTTGAAGTTTTGAAAAGCTAACACATAGATCTATAACATAATTTAATCCTAGATTTTAATTCATACTGAGATAGTACAGTATTGATTATTAGTAGGAGTTACTATTCGGCATATGCATTTTGTGCACCCTTGTGTGTAATATAATATTCTATTTGATTTTAACCCATGTTAATGTATATATATTATGTAATTAAATAGAGAATGCAAGCATGAGTAAATGGTTAAATAAATGATGTATGAGGTGTAAGTATCCTATCTAATGTAAGCATGTATAAGTATGGCTTGTAATGAATATGTAGGTTCCATAGTATGTAATGTACGGTGCATATAGTAGAGCAAGAGAATAAATGAATGATGAATGAATGCAAGCATGAATGTAATGTAATAATAGATGTAATGTATGCAATATACAAGTTAATGAGATGTAATGTTCTATGTTAACACAAATCCTATATTACCTCATGTACCCCTTACACTATGTTGACACTATCACACTTGACACTTTGTTCACTTACACTTTGACACTCTTTGATATGTATACACTATTTATGCCCATTTAACCCTCACTTGCCCCTTTGCCATGTTCACATACACACACATAGCCTCTTAAATAAGTATTTATGAATATAGTTAACTTAGCTATGTATGGATATTATATATATGTTAGCATATTGTGTTGTAATATATAAGTTTATATAACCATTTGAAATGCCATGATTGTAGACCTAATGTTGAATACCAATATATGCATGTGTATATATGTGTAGACATAAATAGCTTAAGGTAATAGATTACCTAGTGTATATCCAATGTGAATTCTTGCCTATTTGAGTATTGAATAATTGCATGCTATATAGAGTTGGGTGTATGTTGGCTTGTATAGCCTTGTATTGATGTGTGCTTGCTAGGATAGTCTTGGTTAGGCCTAGTAAGACTTGTTGGGTTAGGACATGACCTAGTTTGACTAGTGCAGTTGACCAGAGTTGACCAAGGGTTGACTTTGGCCTAGTTTGACCTAGATTCATGTAGAATACATTGTAGTGCTTTATATTACCCTTCTGGACATGTTGTGACTTGTGCTCTTCTAATTAAGAGCCAGACACCTCTCCTCGGACAGTATCTTTACCTTGGACATTCAGATATCAGGCGAGTACATTCTCTGATCATTTCATATCCTGCTTAGAATTATTTCCTGTATTAAATTACTTTACTTGTACTGTCACATTGGTCACACGGATTGGTACTATATGGATTCCTTCTTGAGATGTTATCCTTAGGGAGCATCGGGTACTCTATGTTCTGTGCGTTTCAATTACATGGCGTATTACTATGCTTCGTTGGTTCTTCGATCACTTGTGACATATACTCTTATGATCACAGAGTCTTCCTGGAATCCTTATCCCATTTATGGGTCTACTATGTACCACCCTTCGGGGGCTTACCACCCTTCGAGGGCTGTACATGAAATCATAACATAACCTGGATGGATCCTTGTGTATTGATTGGGGGTACGGGGGAGTAGAAGTGGACATGTGAATAATACACCAGTAGTATATTATCAGAATCATTTCGTAGTGTCTTATCAGAATTATTCCATGCCATTTACATGTCCATGTTGTACTCTGACTCACTAGCCACATGTTAGTTCTCTATTTATAGTAGATATTTCTATTACAGTTCTCTCTCTGTTTACATACCGCATTTCTTTCAGTACCTGTATCTTACTTTACTGCATGATTATATTTTCTAACCTGCTATGATCTGTTGAGATGTACTGTACTCGCTCCAGTCCTGACTGGACCTGTTGATAAATTTTATAGATAGCCTGGAGGTTGCCTGCTAGCCTAGAAGAGACACTTTAGAGGTTGTTTAGATAGTTATTTCCATTGTCTGGAGTTGTATTTACTTTGTGGATTACTGTATTTGAGTTTTGAGATATATTTCTGGGTTTATGTATCTTAGACACTTAGACTTCTATCTCCTATATCTCTTTTGGATTTTATGTTTATCTATCTTTATCATGCTCTATCTTAGATGTGATTGAGACTGTATCTGCTATGTCACCCCCATTCGGGGAGTATAAACTGCTTAGCATTATATTGTTAGATGATGTGACCTAGGACAGCATTCTACCGCCGACACTGCGGCATTGGCTGGGCGTTGTTACGTTCCCGTACCCTAACAGTGGGTGCGGGTCGTGACACGTTTTTAGTGGTGGCCCATACAGGTCGAGATTCGCATTAGTACGATTTCGTAGTAGCGCAACGACTTAGTTGTACTACTACGAGCCTGCTATAGGATATATAAATTAAGATGTTAGGATGAGAGGATACTCAATCACTGTTAGGATTCCTTGAGAGATTCCTGGGATGACCCTTGAGAATCTCATTTTGAATTCCGATTTAAACTCCTTTTCCTTGTTTTGATTCATCTTTTTCCTTGATTTGAATTTGATTTTGTGGATTCATTGTAGAACTTTGAATCCTGGTATTAGTTGATGATTTTGATAAAATTTTGTAGTTGTTGATTTAATTTTATATTTAGATTAATATTTTCAAATCCAAGGTACTCAATCACACTTAGGATTCTTTGAGAGATTTCTGGGACGACCCCTGAGAAACTCATTTTGAACTTCAATTGGAATTCCTTTTCCTCTTGTTTGGATTCACCTTCATTCTTTGCTATTGAATTTAAGCTTGATGGGTTCCTCTCGTTTGAACCGATGAGAAGGAACATATCTTCATTATTCTTTCTCGCCATTATTCACTTGCATTCTTATTTACCTCTTATCTTAAACTCTGTCTCATTACATTAATTACCCATATCTTGTCGTCCCTACCAGATGTACTTCAAAATCCTTGAATCTTCGTATCTTTTGCATGGGGAAGGCTAAGAAAGTGACGTAAATTATGTATCTCAGAGAAGACGTAACTGGTTATTTTATGATGATATAAAGGAAATCAAATGTGGAGTGTTCCATATGGAAACTTGAGATAGAAATGTGGTAAAGGTCTCGAATAGAATAAAGAGATGTATACTGCCAATCTGGAAATAATTATATTTAGAGAAATTTTGGGGTTATGAGATAGTTTATAGGTGTATTCAAAACTAATGAGGATATCAGAGGTCAACCTAGTTTTGAGAACTTAGAAAATCTTGGTTATTGATTCTGGGGAAAACTTTTACTCTGAGGCTATGTAGAAGGTTAGTAATGGAAAAGAGAAGTTAATTGTGTTTAATAAGAATATTAAACAAGATGTTGCGAGGAAATGACTAGGCATAGAGAGAAAACAAAGTTATGGAAGTTTAGAGATTGTTGTGAAATATTTTTAGGAGAATAATATTCAAGGGTGTATGTCGAAGAAAATACGGAAGTTGATTTTATGATGGAAGATAAGTTTTGTAAGGCCTAGAGATTTAAATTAAATAATACGAGGAGAACAATTTGAACAAGTTCAAGGAATTCGTAAGCGGGATTTAGAGGTTTTGGGTCAAATTTAAGACAAGGTGAAAGAACTTGAAAATTTAAATAAATGGTTAATGTTGATTCCTAAATGTGAGGGCTGTGCTTCAAGAATGATGTTTGGAAATTGGGAATTGCCTACGGTAGTCATGGTAAGGGTTTAAGTAAAGGTTAAATTTTCATATGGAGACTGGTGAGGTAAAGATATGATTGGCAAGTTATGACCAGATGAACTTAAGAGTATCAGAAGCAGATGACTAACTCGATCTTCATTATTTTTGTACATTAATTACCACCTCTTGAACTCCCACTTTCTAATTGAGATCCTTGACGTTCCTTATCGTGACTTTGATATTCGGAATGTAATACTAGCTGTTACCCTCCAACAAATCTTATATGCAAGACCTAGACGAGCTCACCTTCGTGTAGGTATATCATGTCCCACTAAAACCCGTCTTCTTGTACTCTATTTTCTTGATATGATTTTCTGATCAACTGGCTAAACTATAACCTCTACCATTATACTAAATTTCTTCTTATTTCAATTAGAAATCCAGCCTTGACTCAATTCTTTTGACCCGACATGTGATGGTGTTCTGCTTGTTTTCTTAGATGCTTAACCTTGTACCTTATCTGATTACTTGACCCGTTGGTTAAGAAACTTGGACTATGTAATTCCTTTCATCATTACCACCCTTTTATCTTATGCTGCTAAATTAGCCTTAGTTTTGCAAGCTTATCTATTTTCGAGCTTGGTCATGACATATTTTATTGGGTGGCCACCCACTAACATATTGTCTAATCAGAACTGGTACATGATGGTCTGATCAACCTATTGCACTTTGGTTCATTTTTTCATGTATCAATCTACGAGAATGGAGACATAGTTAAACTTGACCCTAGAGTCTCATTCGCGACAGCCTTGACAATTCTCCTTGAAATCTTTTTATCGCCTATGAACCTCGTATTCGTACTCAGTCGAATTAAATTTAATCATGACCTGAACCTCCATCATTGGATGCTCGTGCTCATACTTTGATTTCATTGATTTCCCTTCTTGTCCAAATCTCGTTTTATCCCGAAATTGATCAACTTAGATCCTGTCAAGACAAAAATCTATTTGTGATTTGTTGTGCCTAAATTTTTAATTTTTGCCATTTTATGGAATAGTAACCTTTTAATAATTTCTTAGTTGCTTGTTAATGACCAATTTTTATATAGAATGGTAGACAGCCCTACAACCTTGATGATTGTTGTTCCCTTACCTTCCCAATTAGGACACCCTAGATTGTTTGTGTGTTGATACCATAGTACTGTTTTGACCTAGAATGATTAGTGTACCTAGGTGAGACTTCCAACTGCTACGGTATGCCCTGACCTTGTATACTATTCCTTCAAATTGCATGATTTAGATAAAAAAAAAATTGACCTTGATTGTTGGGAAATAGGGACGTCACCCCATTAGTATCAGTTGTAGATATATATAGGTTAGTCCTTGATGTGGGGATGTGTGTCTATAAACATGTAGCTTATGAGATTTATGAGAGATTATAGTGTCAGCCTTGATAGGATGTACTAGTTTTTTGGTGAGTATAAATGTGTTATGAGAGATAGGGGCCTATATGTCTTAGTAATGCATCGTTCCTATGGTAATAGAATGTATTAATAGATGGTTAATAGGAAGATAATAGTTTGAGCATACCTATAGCCTATGATCAGTTCCTTTTCATCCTTAGTTAAGACCACTTTAAAATAGGTCCAGTCCCTTGGATATAGGTTCCAGTCCATATTTTATTGAAGTTCCATTACCGCCGTACAGCAGAGCAGTGTTGGAGGTATTCCTAGATTGACACTATTTAGATGTCCGTTTATTATTCCAGTGTTAGGAAGTGTTACCTTAGATATTGGGTAGGTTAGAGGCTCTAGAAGGAGTACTATCGATCTTAAATTTCGAGGACGAAATTTTTCTAAGGTGGGTAGAGTTGTAGCACCCAGTTTTCCAAATGAGGGTAATTTCAAAATTTCGTGTTTATAATTATTTTAATAATGATATTTAATTCATGATATGATTTTTGGTGATTTTAAATCATTTTAAAATTATTTAAATCAATGACTTGTGGTTTTGACGTTTTGCTAGTGAAACCCTAGAGACTGTTTGACCTAGAGCCTAACCATGTGATTATGATATTTTAATGTCATTTCTGGCCTAAGGATATTTTGCATTTGACCTCTTTGAATTATTTTGATATTATTTTATTATTTATGATATTGTTCTGGGATTATTTGAGTCGGGTTCGAATTTCATCTCAATCCGACTTGTAACGGGGACCCGGGGTAACTTAGACTCTAGTTGGACCCATGCATTAGTTAGCCATGGCCCACATTTTAATTAGTCATGTTAGAAAGATTAGTCATAATCCTAATTATTAGGTTAACCATTTAGAGTTTTTATTTTGACCCTTTTACCCCCAAACCCTAACCAAAATTGTTTTAAACACTTGTAACTAAGGGAGGGGCAAACTTGTAATATTCAATGGGGGGGTTAACCATTGTGGCCGGCCCTAATAGGACTTCCATCTCATTTCCTTTCTTTGAGAAGTCTTCTTCCCCAAGTGCTCTCAAGCTCTCCCAAGGAAGAAGCATTTCTCCTTGGATTTTCTCTCCTTTAGGTAATATTTTCTTCTCTTTTATTTCTCCATTTTGCATTTAGGAAAGTTTTAACCATAGGAATGACCCCCATTATTGTGTCCCTATTTTGTGTCCTTTTGTGTCCATTATGTGTCCTTTAGGGATTTCTATTGTATTATTGTTGTGTCTTGTGTTCATGGGAAAAACCCCCAAACTTGGACACACTTTATATTTAAAATATTGATTAAATGAATTAATTCATATTAAATCTCAGATTTGAATATGTAGAGATGTGTTCTTGAGTACTTTACATTTCATTCATGTATCTCTTATAGATGTGTTCATGTTACATATATAGATTTGTGTATGTATATATATATATATATATATATATATATATATATATATATATATAAATATATAAATATATATATATATATATATATATATATATATATATATATATATATATATATATATTGTAATGAGAGTGTATCTATATTTATATATGTAATAAATGGTTCATGATGATTATATAATCAAGTTTGTGAGTGTGGTTTCTCATATTATTATTGTCATTATTGTTGTGGATAATTAGGATATATATTATGTATTCTTTTGGCTCAAACTATCTAAATCCGTCATGATTTTTATCCACGTTTTTAATTTCAGCCCTAACTTAGAAATGCCATAACTTCTAGCTCAAAGCTCGGTTTAATCTTTCGTTTTTTTTAAAAGAAGCGTATTGAAGTTAGCTTTCCAAAAATATGTATTAATAGGCCTAATTCTTTCTGTAACTTTCTGGAGAATTATTTGATTGTCAGCTGTACGAAAGACAAACGCGTTCTCGGTGTTTTCGCGATTCCGGGAGTTTCCGGAAACGAAAACGCGATCCATTTGAAGTTTCGGAAAGCTAACACATAGATCTATAACATAATTTAATCCTAGATTTTAATTCATGCTGAGATAGTACAGTATTGATTATTAGTAGGAGTTACTATTCGGCATATGCATTTTGTGCACCCTTGTGTGTAATATAATGTTCTATTTGATTTTAACCCATGTTAATGTATATACATTATATAATTAAATAGAGAATGCAAGCATGAGTAAATGGTTAAATAAATGATGTATGAGGTATAAGTATCCTATCTAATGTAAGCATGTATAAGTATGGCTTGTAATGAATATGTAGGTTCCATAGTATGTAATATATGGTGCATATAGTAGAGCAAGAGAATAAATGAATGATGAATGAATGCAAGCATGAATGTAATATAATAATAGATGTAATGTATGCAATATACAAGTTAATACGATATAATGTTCTATGTTAACACAAATCCTATATTACCTCATGTACCCCTTACACTATGTTGACACTATCACACTTGACACTTTGTTCACTTATATTTTGACACCCTTTGATATGTATACAATATGTATGCCCATTTAACCCTCACTTGCCCCTTTGTCATGTTCACATACACACACATAGTCTCTTAAATAAGTATTTATGAATATAGTTAACTTAGCTATGTATGTATATTATATATGTTAGCATATTGTGTTGTAATATATAAGTTTATATAACCATTTGAAATGCCATGATTATAGACCTAATGTTGAATACCAATATATGCATGTGTATATATGTGTAGACATAAATAGCTTAAGGTAATAGATTATCTAGTGTATATCCAATGTGAATTCTTGCCTATTTGAGTATTGAATAATTGCATGCTATATAGAGTTGGGTGTATGTTGGCTTGTATAGCCTTGTATTGATGTGTGCTTGCTAGGATAGTCTTGGTTAGGCCTAGTAAGACTTGCTAGGTTAGGACATGACCTAGTTTGACTAGTACAGTTGACCAGAGTTGACCAAGGGTTGACTTTGGCCTAGTTTGACCTAGATTCATGTAGAATGCATGGTAGTGCTTTATATTACCCTTCTGGACATGTTATGACTTGTGCTCTTCTATTTAGGAGCCAGACACCTCTCCTCGGACAGTATCTTTACCTTGGACATTCAGATATCAGGCGAGTACATTCTCTGATCATTTCATATCCTGCTTAGAATTATTTCCTGTATTAAATTACTTTACTTGTACTGTCATATTGGCCACACGGATTGGTACTATATGGATCCCTTCTTGAGATGTTATCCTTAGGGAGCATCGGGTACTCTATGTTCTGTGCGTTTCACTTACATGGCGTATCACTATGCTTCGTTGGTTCTTCGATCACTTGTGACATATACTCTTATGATCACAGAGTCTTCCTGGAATCCTTATTCCATTTATGGGTCTACTATGTACCACCCTTCGGGGGCTTACCACCCTTCGGGGGCTGTACATGGAATCATAACATAACCTGGTTGGATCCTTGTGTATTGATTGGGGGTACGGGGGAGTAGAAGTGGACATGTGAATAATACACCAGTAGTATCTTATTAGAATCATTCCGTAGTGTCTTATCAGAATCATCCCATGCCATTTACATGTCCATGTTGTACTCTGACTCACTAGCCACATGTTAATTCTCTATTTATAGTAGATATTTCTATTACAGTTCTCTCTCTGTTTACATACCGCATTTCTTTCAGTACCTGTATCTTACTTTACTGTATGATTATATTTTCTAACCTGCTATGATCTGTTGAGATGTACTGTACTCGCTCCAGTCCTGACTGGACCTGTTGATAAATTTTACAGATAGCCTGGAGGTTGCCTGCTAGCCTAGAGGAGACACTTTAGAGGTTGTTTAGATAGTTATTTCCATTGTCTGGAGTTGTATTTACTTTATGGATTACTGTATTTGAGTTTTGAGATGTATTTCTGGGTTTATGTATCTTAGACACTTAGACTTGTATCTCATGTATCTCTTTTGGATTTCATGTTTATCTATCTTTATCATGCTCTACCTTAGATGTGATTGAGACCGTATCTGCTATGTCACCCCCATTCGGGGAGTATAAACTGCTTAGCATTATATTGTTAGATGATGTGACCTAGGACAGCATTCTACCGCCGACACTGCGACGTAGGCTGGGCGTTGTTACGTTCTCATAACCTAACAGTGGGTGCGGGTCGTGACACGTTTTTAGTGGTGGCCCATGCAGGTCGAGATTCGCATTAGTGCAATTTCGTAGTAGCACAACGACTTAGTTGTACTACTACGAGCCTGCTATAGGATATATAAATTAAGATGTTAGGATGAGAGAATACTCAATCACTGTTAGGATTCCTTGAGAGATTCCTGGGATGACCCTTGAGAATCTCATTTTGAATTCCGATTTAAACTCCTTTTCCTTGTTTTGATTCACCTTTTTCCTTGATTTGAATTTGATTTTGTGGATTCATTGTAGAACTTTGAATCCTGGTATTAGTTGATAATTTTGATAAAACTTTGTAATTGTTGATTTAATTTTGTATTTAGATTAATATTTTCAAATCCAAGGTACTCAATCACACTTAGGATTCTTTGAGAGATTTCTGGGACGACCCCTAAGAAACTCATTTTGAACTTCAATTGGAATTCCTTTTCCTCTTGTTTGGATTCACCCTCATTCCTTGCTATTGAATTTAAGCTTGATCGGTTCCTCTCGTTTGAACCGATGAGAAGGAACATATCTTCATTATTCTTTCTCGCCATTATTCACTTGCATTCTTATTTACCTCTTATCTTAAACTCTGTATCATTACATTAATTACCCATATCTTGTCGTCCCTACCAGATGTACTTCGAAACCCTTGAATCTTCGTATCTTTTGCATGGGGAAGGCTAAGGAAGTGACGTAAATTATGTAGCTCAGAGAAGACGTAACTGGTTATTTTATGATGATATAAAGGAAATCAAATGTGGAGTGTTCCATATGGAAACTTGAGATAGAAATGTGGTAAAGGTCTCGAATAGAATAAAGAGATGTATACTGCCAATCTGGAAACAATTACATTTAGAAAAAATTTGGGGTTATGAGATAGTTTATAGGTGTATTCAAAACTAATGAGGATATCAGAGGTCAACCTAGTTTTGAGAACTTAGAAAATCTTGGTTGTTGATTCTGGGGAAAACGTTTACTCTGAGGCTATGTAGAAGGTTAGTAATGGAAAAAAGAAGTTAATTGTGTTTAATAAGAATATTAAACAAGATGTTGCGAGAAAATGACTAGGGATAGAGAGAACACAAAGTTATGAAAGTTTAGAGATTGTTGTGAGATATTTTTAGAAGAATAATATTCAAGGGTATATGTCGAAGAAAATACGGAAGTTGATTTTATGATGGAAGATAAGTTTTGTAAGGCCTAGAGATTTAAATTAAATAATACGAGGAGAACAATTTGAACATGTTCAAGGAATTCGTAAATGGGATTTAGAGGTTTTGGGTCAAATTTAAGACAAGGTGAAAGAACTTGGAAATTTAAATAAATGGTTAATGTTGATTCCTAAATGTGAGGGCTGTGCTTCAAGAGTGATGTTTGGAAATTGGGAATTGCCTACGGTAGTCATGGTAAGGGTTTAAGTAAAGGTTAAATTTTCATATGGAGACTGGTGAGGTAAAGATATGATTGGCAAGTTATGACCATATGAACTTAAGCGTATCAGAAGCAAATGACTAACTCGATTTTCATTATTTTTGTGCATTTATTACCACCTCTTGAACTCCCACTTTCTAATTGAGATCCTTGACGTTCCTTATCGTGACTTTGATATTCGGAATGTAATACTAGCTGTTACCCTCCAACAAATCTTATATGCAATACCTAGACGAGCTTACCTTCGTGTAGGTATATCATGTCCCACTAAAACCCGTCTTCTTGTACTCTATTTTCTTGATATGATTTTCTGGTCAACTGGCTAAACTATAACCTCTACCATTATACTAAATTTCTTCTTATTTCAATTAGAAATCCAGCCTTGACTCAATTCTTTCGACCCGACATGTGATGGTGTTCTGCTTGTTTCCTTAGATGCTTAACCTTGTACCTTATCTGATTACTTGACCCGTTGGTTAAGAAACTTGGACTATGTAATTCCTTTCATCATTACCACCCTTTTATCTTGTGCTGCTAAATTAGCCTTAGTTTTGCAAGCTTATCTATTTTCAAGCTTGGTCATGACATTTTTTATTGGGTGGCCACCCACTAATATATTGTCTAATCAGAACTGGTACATGATGGTCTGATCAACCTATTGCACTTTGGTTCGCTTTTTCATGTATCAATCTACGAGAATGGAGACATAGTTAAACTTGACCCTAGAGTCTCATTCACGACAGCCTTGGCAATTCTCCTTGAAATCTTTTTATCGCCTTTGAACCTCGTATTCGTACTCAGTCGAATTAAATTTAATCATGACCTGAACCTCCATCATTGGATGCTCGTGCTCATACTTTGATTTCATTGATTTCCCTTCTTGCCCAAATCTCGTTTTATTCCGAAATTGATCAACTTAGATCGTGTCAAGACAAAAATCTATTTGTGATTTGTTGTGCCTAAATTTTCAATTTTTGCCATTTTATGGAATAGTAACCTTTTAATAATTTCTTAGTTGCTTGTTAATGACCAATTTTTATATAGGATGGCAGACAACCCTACAACCTTGATGATTGTTGTTCCCTTACCTTCCCAATTAGGATACCCTAGATTGTTTGTGTGTTGATACCATAGTACTGTTTTGACCTAGAATGATTAGTGTACCTAGGTGAGACTTCCAACTGCTACGGTATGCCCTGACCTTGTATACTATTCCTTCAAATTGCATGATTTAGATAAAAAAAATTGACCTTGATTGTTGGAAAATAGGGACGTCACCCCATTAGTATCAGTTGTAGATATATATAGGTTAGTCCTTGATGTGGGGATGTGTGTCTATAAACATGCAGCTTATGAGATTTATGAGAGATTATAGTATCAGCCTTGATAGGATGTACTAGTCTTTTGGTGAGTATAAATGTGTTATGAGAGATAGGGGCCTATATGTCTTAGTAATGCATCGTTCCTATGGTAATAGAATGTATTAATAGATGGTTAATAGGAAGATAATAGTTTGAGCATACCTATAGCCTATGATCAGTTCCTTTTCATCCTTAGTTTAGACCACTTTAAAATAGGTCCATTCCCTTGGATATAGGTTCCAGTCCATATTTTATTGAAGTTCCATTACCGCCGTACAGCAGAGCAGTGTTGGAGGTATTCCTAGATTGACACTATTTAGATGTCCGTTTATTATTCCAGTGTTAGGAAGTGTTACCTTAGATATTGGGTAGGTTAGAGGCTCTAGAAGGAGTACTATCGATCTTAAATTTCGATGACGAAATTTTTCTAAGGTAGGTAGAGTTGTAGCACCCAGTTTTCCAAATGAGGGTAATTTCAAAATTTTGTGTTTATAATTATTTTAATAATGATATTTAATTCATGATATGATTTTTGGTGATTTTAAATCATTTTAAAATTATTTAAATCAATGACTTGTGGTTTTGACGTTTTGCTAGTGAAACCCTAGAGACTGTTTGACCTAGAGCCTAACCATGTGATTATGATATTTTAATGTCATTTCTGGCCTAAGGATATTTTGCATTTGATCTCTTTGAATTATTTTGATATTATTTTATTATTTATGATATTGTTTTGGGATTATTTGAGTCGGGTTCGAATTTCATCTCAATCCGACTTGTAACGGGAACCCGGGGTAACTTAGACTCTAGTTGGACCCATGCATTAGTTAGCTATGGCCCACATTTTAATTAGTCATGTTAGAAAGATTAGTCATAATCCTAATTATTAGGTTAACCATTTAGAGTTTTTATTTTGACCCTTTTACCCCCAAATCCTAACCAAAATTGTTTTAAACACTTGTAACTAAGGGAGGGACAAACTTGTAATATTCAATGAGGGGGGGATAACCATTGTGGCCGGCCCTAATAGGACTCCCATCTCATTTCCTTTCTTTGAGAAGTCTTCTTCCCCAAGTGCTCTCAAGCTCTCCCAAGGAAGAAGCCTTTCTCCTTACAGAGGAAACGATGCCGTGGCTCAACCACTTACAGAGGAAGCGATACCGACAAGAAGATCTATATTTGACTGAATTGCCTACCCATCGGGTAAGGCTGCATTGGACTCTGAACGTTACGCACCTCCTAGGGGTAACCTAAAGAGATCCAAGGTAGCACGTGCCTTATGCGGCCAAAGTGCTATACCAACCACTCTGTTGGATTTTGAATACTACGTACCCTCTCAGGGTAGTAGGAAAAAATCCAAGACAGCACGTGCCTTGTGCAACCAACGCACTATGCCAATAGCAGACCAAAGGCCCACATTGATAGTCACGCGCACAGCCAATGGAAAGCTATACAAAACTGGTCCGAGTGCTTCGATACCTCGACCTGTAGAAACTTGCTGTCACTCGAGAACTCATGTGCACTACTCGAGCAATGGGGTACACACCACTGAGAAAGACTCATACGAACAGTGTTTCTGTTAGCATAGAAGGAGTCTACCTCATCAGCAACTTTCTGATCAGGACCTAAGCGTGTCCCGTGCACAGGAACTAAGAAGAGAGAAGCTACCTCCGTATCCTCACTCCTGCGTGCAGCTTCCCTGCGTGTGTAATGGGGGTATGAATGAAGACCCCAACGTTTTGCCATAAGCGTAAAGTAGAAGAGGAGCCTGTGACGTAAGGTATGCCTAAACCAAGGCATACTTGCACCCAGATCACCATCAACTGTTGCTGTCACCAGGCAGCCACATCGCCACCGAGGAGACAGTCCGTCTTCCAATGACTGCGACCATTGGGGGTTGTACATCAGAGACTCGACAGGAGGTTGTCGAGCAAGAAAGAAGAGGAACTCTGTGTTGCTCCATGCAACACAGTGCGGGTTCTCCATCTCTCAAGCAGCTGTCCAAAAACCCTCCCATCTCGACCAACAAGCTCAAGAAGTGGCATGGGAGTAGCAAGACGAAAGTAGCCAGCACATGTGTGTTCCAACACACGCGCTCCAAGTCTAGCTCCTTGCCGCAAAACGATGCCACGTCAGATGCTAGGGGTAGACAGTCCTCCACCATTCATGATATCCTGCATTCCAATCCTACGAAGGATTGTATGACACAGATACCTCCACAGGCGCAGATAACCAAAAAGCGAAGGAAAGTAATTACAATGAGTCAGAGGATGATTGCAACCTGTCGATCTATCCTCAAGACGATGGGACTGTTTCCTCTGAACCGGAGAGTGAAAGATCTAATGTCCCTTCTACCCACCCGAACGTGGTGTCCGTATTTATGGCCGAAGGTGACAACAACGCGAAAAGCAGTGAAGGCTCTAGTCAGCAGAAACGTATAGAGGTTCTCAAGGAGAGCCTAAACACGTTGAACATTACTATGAAGTCCTTAGCTTCTGTTGTCCTGGAGATCAAGGAGAGATTGACCCCCTCTGGCTCCACTCCTGCTTCAGACTCAGCGGCTAACGGTGGGTCCAATGTGCTTCCGATCGTAAGCAAGCAGCGCCAGCATCATCTACTCCATCAACAACCGGGCCTACAATATCGAATGAAATGCAGCAGGCCATCAAAGAATTATACGCTCGCTATGACGCCAAAGCGAGCAACACTCCAAAAGATAGGGATTCGGCAGCCATATCCTGTCGAATAGGATAATGTGACCTATCCTCTCAAATATAATCTGTAGACGCTTACGTCGTTCGATGTAAAGGAGTCTCCCTGCCGATACTTGAGATATTTGCCTCAGTAACGGGGCATCTACCAAAGGATGATGCCCTCCTCACCAATATATTCATAGGTACCCTGCAGGGGTTAGCCTACGAATGGTTTTGCAGCCTTCCGGACAACTGCATTTCATCCTTTAAAGACTTGAAGAACCTATTCCTCAATCGATTATATGAAGGTGTGATGGACATGATGATGTCGACTCTCATGGACATCGTTCAGAAGGAGAAAAAATTGGTACGCGCATACATTGAGCGCTTCCGCCAGGCCGTATTGAGGTTACCTCCTGGTATACCTGAGCCCATGCTTATGGACTCCTGCCGCAAGAACATGCTTGCTACGATCAAGTTGTGGCACAGTGCTCCATGCGTAGAGTGGATGTCTTTCATCACAGAGGTGGATGTAGCTCAAAGAAAAGTACAGGATGCACAATTGCTAGGACTGAACTTCCCCTCCCTCGAAGATAAAGGGAAGCGTTGATCCAGTAGCAAAGACGAAAAAGGAAAGCAAGCCATGGCCGTCAACATTTCCAAAGGTTCGGCATCAGCGAACCCGAAGCTGACCGAAGCGCAGAGGCCGAAAGAGACCTACTCTTTCAATGACGAAGATACACTAGAATTCTTCGATATGTTGGCAAAGAGTGGCAAACTTCAGCTTCCGCCGCCTAAGCGTCCCGATGAAGTAGGAAAGATGGACAATCCAAAATACTGCCACTACCACCAGTATGTCCACCATTCGACGCGTGATTGTTATGTGTTGAACAGACAAATTCAGCGCCTCATCGACGCTAACGTCATCTCACTCGACTACAAGAAGAAGACTGTTACTGCCAATATGGTCACTCTCTAGTTCATAATTTTGTCAAAAACAGAGGCTCAAGATGGCGTTGTCCCCATACCGAGAGCGACGATAGAAGTAGTCAATCTTCCACCGCCCGTGACAACGCCCAGGGCCTCATCCTATTTACGACGATGCAAGGCAAAGTAATATGGATCCATCCTGATCTTACTCCAGACATGATGATGCCTGCAGCACACTCTGTCAAGGGAAAGAAGGTCAGGTTATTTTGTACGCTCTCTACGACAACTGATGACACCCTGGTTACCACTCGCTCGGTTCACCAGCGAGAAGAGAACCAAGCTCCAGAGGAAGAAACACCTCCGTCTGTTGCAGCCAACGCCCCCGACACATCGGAAGCAGGTCCGTCTCAAGCGCTTGCTGTAGATAAACAGAAGCAGAAGGAGGTCCACTTTGACAAGCCTCTGAGAAAAGACTCGGTAGTAGGGCCAATCAAGCCCTACAATTTCGACATTTTAGTACAGCTGGCCAACACTCTGACTCGACTATCACTTTTCGAGCTTCTCCGTCTCTCCAAAAAGACTCGAGATGCCCTCAGCTAAGCTTTACAGAACGCTGAGTCCTTCCTCACTCAGGTACAACCACCCAAGAAGAACCCTGCTGAATGTCCACATTGTCACAGTATGGTCGAGGTGATCCCTAACATCACCTTCACTCAGCAGGACATGCTACTGAAGAACAATCGGCACAACCGACCTAT
The DNA here is from genome assembly GCA_029216955.1 of Iris pallida. NCBI lineage: Eukaryota > Viridiplantae > Streptophyta > Magnoliopsida > Asparagales > Iridaceae > Iris > Iris pallida. The sequence continues at coordinate 84,225 of JANAVB010039272.1, read as the reverse complement.
GTACTATACAGGGTACATTAGTGTCATTAAGGTCGATCGTATCCACATCTACTATGGCTCTTCTTTCAGCATCATCCATCGGAGTTTACTCCAAGATTTGGGGATTCTGATGCATCGGCTAACCACGTCGAACACTATAATCAAAGGTTTCAATGTTGGAAAAAATGAACCCTTGGGCAAGATCCGCCTGAAATACCAAATAGGCAATTTCCATCCGATGTTACTTTCTACGTCATTGACACCGTCACAACATGCTGCTAGGACGACCATGGATTCATGAATATATGATCGTACCCTCCACTCTCCATCAATGCATGAAGTATGTGGCCAGCGACGGAACTATTAAGACCGAGTTTGCTGACATCGACCCCTTCCAAAGACTCGAAGCATACTGTACAGATGCTGATCTGTACAAATATGTCCCATGGGACGACGATGCCAATGACGTCGACGACGAAGCAGAGAGCACAGTTATCGCTGAAGAACCGTTGAAGGTTCGATTAAAGGGAAAACCTCCCAAGACATCAGCTTCCCTCGTCATCAAGCTCCGAGGCAAAGCTCCGGCTAGATCATCTTCGATCATGTCAGAGGCTGGCCAGGAGCCTATGCAAATAAGGCTCCCCAGAAAGGCTTCAAAGCCAACTCTGAGGTCACACAAACCTCCGATTGCAGCCCCCTTGGTAGTCAAACTGAAGGAAAAACATCCTCCACCTTCTTCTGTAACAGCCCTGGTGCTCACGGATGAAGAGTTGGAAGACTACATATGTACCAATACCGAGGTGCACTCTTTAGATGATGTAATCCCTCGAAATAAAATTTTGTATTTCATTAATAGGAAATTGTCTTTGAATTACTCTTGTGCGCATTGGTACACTAGGTATTTCTTTGACAATGCTCTATATATGCTGCAAACACAAGTGAGAACTGCTAACCTCGCAAGCTGAGTTGTCCCATCTGAAGATGCCTACTTCTTGGTTCCAGCAAAGAAGAAGGAGGAGGAACCCATCATCTTCGGCCGATTGGAGCACCCGCAGCGACTGGCTCCGGCAGAACCAGAACCCGATAACGGCAAGATACAACTCTACCATTACACTACTCAAGCCAAAAACCTCATATAGAAAATGGGTTACGACTTGAACAGTGACAGAGGACTGAACTACGGCAAAGGCCGACGTCTTCTCTTACGACTTTGTACCCCGAAGGTAAAGTCCGAAAATTACTACCAACGAACTCGTCGGGGGTTGGGTTACGTTACACCCATAACAACGTCGGAGAGCTCTAAACCAGAGGTCCCAATGCGTTCACATTCCTCGGACTCCTCAACCTGGGACTCTGATACCAGTATCGGCCAAGCCCCCAAGAAGGTATTGTCCGTTAATATGGTCTTCGCAGATCCCCAAGTCGAGGATGAAGACCAAATGCTTGAATACTTCGAAGATGAACCCTGGGCTCAATGCCTGGGATCCTAATGGAAATGGTACTTCGAACAGCGTGAACCTCCCACTGAAGGCGAAGTCGTCCAAGTCGAACTAGAAGATGAGGTTTCCCCTAAACCCATTTTCATTAGCAAAAGCTTGACAGGAGAAGAAAAAGAATCTCTGATACAGCTTATCCGAGAATACATCGATATCTCTGCATTGAGCTACAAAGACATGCCAGTTTATATCCGCAAGTCGCCATGCACTGTCTCAACATCCTATCCGATGCTAAGCCTGTTAAACAGCAACAGAGGCATTTTTGCCCCAATATCATGGATGCTATCGAGGAAGAAATCGACAAAGTCTTAGAGAGTGGCTTTATTCGCGAAGAATAACACCCAGATTGGGTGGCCAACATTTTCATAGTCACTAAGAAAAATAGGAAAATTTGGGTCTGCATAGACTTCAGGAATCTCAACTCGGCCTGCCCAAAAGACGAGTTTCCCCTCCCGATCACCGACGTGATGATCGACAACACTTATGGCTTCGAGCGTACGTCCTTTATAGATGGTTTCTCAGGCTACAACCAAATGAAGATGTTTTCCAAAGACAAGAAGCATATTTTATTTTGGACTCCAAAAGGGATATACTATTACACAGTGATGCCTTCGGGTTAAAAAATATGGGAGCAACATATCAGCTAACAATGAGTACCATATTCTGCAAGCACCTCCGAAAGACGGTAGAATGTTACGTTGATGACATTGCCGTCAAAACCAAAAAATAAATCCAGTCACTTGGATGACTTAAGAATAATGTTCGACTTAATATGAACACATCAACTGAAAATGAACCCAACCAAGTCGTTTCTGGGAGTCTACGATGGAAAATTTTTAGGCTTTATCGTCGCAGCCAAAGGTATTCATATTGACCCAGAGAAGACTAAGGTGATCTTCGGCATGGCTCCTCTGAAGAATCTCCACGAGCTCCGAGGCCTGCAAAGGCGCTTGGCATATATCAGAAGATTTATAGCAAATCTTTCTGGTAGATGTCAACCTTTCACCAAACTGATGAAGAAAGGAGTTTCTTTTGTCTGGATAGAAGAATGCCAGCGGGCGTTCGACGACATCAAGAAGTACCTCACTAGCCCTCTAGTACTAGTAGCACCAATCGTGGGGAAGCCTTTTCTACTGTACGTCCGAGCCATGGACCATTCTTTCGGTGCTTTGCTAGCCCAGAGGAGCAATGAAGGCCAGGCAATCCACTACCTCAGCAGGACCATGTGTAACCCCACTTTTCTGATTTTATGACATTATGGTATTTAAAATTTTAAATATTAGTTTGTGATTATTTTGAGGAATAGTCATTTTTTTAAAACTTAATGTTTCTTGTGATATTATAAATGAATAATAATTCTTGATTAAATATTTTCTGAATAAATATTTCATGATTACTTTTGGAGGGAGATTTGATTTTTTGGCAAAGAACTAATTTTCAAATTAATTTAGTGTGGTCCCCATTTTTCTTTAAATCTTCTAACAATTTTTAACTTAAAGTTGGACTTCTTAGCAATTAATGAAAAGGAAGAGGGCCTTTTTGCATAAAATCTATTGCATCTGGGACACATATGAAATAAATTAAAGCGGGGGGGTTTTTGTAAATTTACTTTTATTTTTTCTTTTAAGCCAAAGTTGGGAAGAGAGAGAGTGTACTCATTCTCTCCATCAACTCTTCTTCAGTTATTTTCCTCGGCCACAGGAGCAGCAATCTCCGGCCATGGCGGGGACGACAGCGACGGTCGGCGTCCGACCTCTTCTCAACCACAACGACGGTCGGTAAGCGGCAACGACGGTGGTGACGACGATGATGGCGGCGCGTACTCCTCCTTCTCTATCCCAGGCGACTATGCCACTCTCGACAGCCATGGCGACAGTTGAGTAATCGGTGATGAGTGATGACGGCATGTCTTCTTCTCCGACGGGTCCGCGAGTCGAGCGCCGACAATACGACGTATTCTTCGATGACAACTGTGTGCTCTCCTCCAGCGACAGATCTCTGATTCCTCGGCTAACATCATCCTTCGACGATCCTCTTCTTTGTGGTCCGATCTCCCCAACGACCGTACGGTGAATCGACCGTCAGCACTCTCCACTGAAAAGCTCAGTAGTAATCTGTGGTTCGAACAACCTTTCTTGAACGGGTGGTGACGAAGGGAAACAATTGGTGGTCCGGTGATCCCTCGGCGAACCTACGGCCAGTGATGGCGACGTCAAGGTAGGTTCAACCTTAAATCTTCTTGTCGATTCTTGAATTTGACAAGTTCTTGTAATGTCGGAATTTGATTCTATGTTTCTAAATTTTCCTTTCCGATTTTCTGCCAGGGTTGTGTTTGATGATATGCTACAGTAGAGCTCTTGAGTGAAGATTGTATCAAACATGGTTGCCTGTATACCCGGATACAGACTCGACGATTCTCAGGTATCAATTGACCTTCCTGAAGTAATGCTTTGATTTGTAATTGTCTTGATGGAGGATTGGGCAGGTTTGTAATCAGGATCGGGTCATAGTGAGTGCGGGTTTACTCGTGTCATATGTGCGTATCCATGGTATTGTACGTGTCCAAGCCAGTTTGTGTCTACCTGCGTGTCCGTGTCTGCGTGGACTAGGAGTCGGCTGGATCGGGAATAAGCGAGTACAGGATTTTCTATTTTGAATCGATCTGGGTGTATAACTCTTATTTCGTCAATCATTTTGTATAATTCTATTTTTATCAATTGGTGTATAATTTTATTGGGTTAGGCTTGCTGGTCTGGGTTTGTGTGGGGTTTTCTGAGCTGAGCATAGTGAGCTGTGTGTGCTTGGCAAAGAGTTTGATGATGCAAAGCCAGGACTAAGTTGAATGTTCTTCTAAGCATTCCAATATGAAGGCTGGGTTGAGTATAGGCTTGGTTGAGTATTTTGGCTGGGTATGTTTATTTTTTTCGAAGGGTGCTTTTAGCCAACCCATATTTGATGTCAATAATACTGCAGGGACTGAGAGCTTGCATCTGTATGAAACTTGTTGTCTAAATGTTAGATTGGTTAATTGATTGACATTTTTTTTATCCTGAATTTGAGGAATACTTTCTTAAATGATTGGACTGTATATGGGCTGGAGCAAGGGATTTGGAATGGATGTGTTGATCAGCTTTGTGGTGCTGGGTTTTGATAGATGTCTAGAGTATGACAGAGCTTGGGTTAATTATGACTGTTCATATATTCTAAGTTGGGCTAAGGATGTTGCCATAATTATTAGTATATTTTTGGGAATGAGTAAATCTATGAGTTATTGAGTAGTATTTTGGGAAAAATATAAATCTAAAATAAATTATTTAACATGTACTATTTTACTCTCTTATAGTTTCTATATACGACGTTGATTTGTTAATATATATTTTGGATCAATAATTTCCTAAGAGTATTACAGTCTTCTTGCCTACTAATAGAAGTATGCAAGCAGAATATAAAAAGAAGTTAGATAAAGATTAATAAATAGTTAATTAGTATTTTTGTTAACAAATAACATGATTTAGAACTTGACCAACTTGTATCAAATATTACTCAGGAGGACATCTAGCTCCGATCTTTACCCGTACTTTTCCGGAGCAAGGCAAGTACTTTTCTACGATTTTGTGCATTTACATTCTTGTACTCTTTCTTGTGACACGTCATGGCACGACATCATGTACTCATGTACTCCTGTACTCTTTCTAGTACTTATTAGTGTCGGGTGGGGAAATACACTAGCCATGTGACCAATCCCGGTTACTATACTCATGTGCCTAGCTTAGGCCTCGTATCGTGCACGCGGGCCCTAAGTCGTACCATATTCATGTACTCCTGTGCATGATTTTGTACTCAGCCCAGCCGGTCATATGGACTAGATGTATTTCGATATTGTGCACTTATCATGTCTGGTACTACAGGATTATAGTTTCATTCTTGTATATTACATTTTCTGTACTTTACATGTTCATGTACTTTACATTCATGTACTATAGTTCTTGTACTTATTTCCTGTACTACTTTTCTGTACTTTCATGTTCATTTCTGTATTTTATTTCCTGTACTCTGTTCATGTCATGTTCATATTTCATTACCTAGAACTGTACTTTGCTCCGCTCTTGACTGGATAAGTTGTAGGTATGCTTGCAGGATATCATTCTACCATATGGGCCAGAGCCCGGGATCTTAGCTGAGCAGTATGGGTCATGACTTAGCTTGAGGTTTTAGGTTTAGACTGTTAGCTTTACTCTTAGATATTGTTTTAGAATTCATAGTACATTTCATTCTTGATGACTAGTACATTTATATACATAGAATTATGGATTATAGTGATCATTCTGGGATACATTTTTAGATGTTGTGATTATATACATTTATGATTATCTGGTTAGATTTTCCTAGTTTGGTACAGCTTACTTCGTCGTGTCTAACAACGAAGGCTGGGCGTGTCCGACTCGTGTCCGATTATTTGGAAGCGGGTCGTGACATGTTTTTAGTGGTGGCCCATGCAGGTCTATCCTAATGGTACCTATGTATTAGAGTACTATCGGGAGACTTGATTACACTAGGGAAACTTAATCACAGCATAAGAAAATTGGGAAATAATGGTATATCAGGTATATCAGGTATATTGATATCAATAAACACTTGTTGTATTTAGATCTAGGTTATTTTAACAGTTTTCTATTTTTCAGATAGTCCAAAAGCACGCGACACCGGAACAGTCGATCCACCTACACTTGAGGGTTTCGAGCTCCCACTACCTTCTATCACTCTACTATCCCCATAGGTAGTACGCAGTTGACGGAGACGTTTCAAGAGTTCCTTGACACCAGCACGCCATCCTTTTCCAATCCAGACTTGCAAATGCATTTCCCGAGTTAGAGAGGACTTTCGACTTCCAGACTCTCAAACCTTGGACTTCCCCGACACCGAGCGCATATCTTGCACCGAGGAGCAGATCGAGAACCTGGAGCCGCCACTGAAGATCATACAAGTCCTTGAGGAACCGACTCCTCTAAAGATTGGAGCCACCAGCCATGAGATCCAGAATGTACTACAGAGAATAGGACACATCGGAAAACTGAAGCTCAGGAGGAACATGAAGACTTATTATAAAGATAGCAACTACTGTGGATCCGTAAAGCGTCGCCACACTCAGACAATGCTTCTTCAGCCTAGCGGAAGATTCAGATTCAGCCGGCTATCATTTATATTTTCTGCCATAGCTCAGGATACCACTACGAAGAGTGCCACAAAAGACGAAAGATATGCTTGTACTGCTGATCGCCTGCCCACCAAGTCAAGGACTGCTGGAGACCGCTGATCGTACTGCCAAAGGACAAGCACGAGGAGCACCAGTATCACAGAAGAAGGACCCGCCTCTCCAGATTCCACAATCACATAGAGCATTACCGCAAGGACCAGTCTACGTCAGAAAAGTTGAAGAAGGTTAGAGAGATTTCCGTCCCGAAGAAATACTGAAGATAGACTGAAGACAGAAGATTTCTTTTGCATGGTTAGGAAAACCATGTATCTTGATTAGCAATCCAGTTTTTTCTTAAAATTCTTTTAGCATCTAGACCATTTCTTGGAACTTCTTGTTTTCTATTTTGGAACCTTAGTGAATATTCGAAACTTATTTTGAGATATTGTTTCTTATTCGTTGATTGATAGTCCTCCATCCATTCTTCGTAACCCTGCTTTCTTTTCGAGATTCTACTCGGGAATTTTGTTTCCTATTCAGAACTAGTTACAATTTGTAAATTTTGTTTTCTCCTCGAGGTTCAGTTTTCTATTCGGGACTTGTCGGAATTCGATTTTATTCAATATTTGCTTCTATTCACCATTCAAGACATCCTTTGAAAATTTCCTTTCTGAGGACTTGACATATTCCCTATATGAGATTTCTTTTCCTATTCATGGCTTATTTTCTGTTTGAGAAATTATTCTGATCACCACTTTGTTTCAATCTTATTTCCTATTTGATGTATCACTTGTTTCATGGATACTTGTTTCCTATTCACCCAGTGATTCTCTTTCCCTAATTCGTAACTTGATTCCATTCGAGTGTTTAAGATCATGTTTCCTATTTTTGAGATTTTGGTGTGTTCGCGATTTAGTTTCATATTCAAAAAAAAAAACATTTCCAGACTTTGAAACCTCAGTTCCTACTCGCGACTCGTGGAGACCGTGTTCCCTATTCGATACCTTGTTTCCTATTAAAACCTGTTTTTTAGTTACTATTCAAAAATCTTGTTTTCTTGTTGAGATTTTCTATTGGAGAATTTGTTCCTTATTCACGACTTTGTTGATACTTGATTTTCTATTTTTCCACTGTGTACCTTATTGGATATTTCGTTTTCTATTCAAGTTTTTACTTGAGATTTCATCGTTATTCGAGATTTTATTGAAACTTGTTTCCAGTACGGAATTTTATTTCTTATTTTGAAACTTGTCTCCTATCTGATACCTTGCTTCAGTTCATCCTTCGAGACTCTGTTATCCCTTCGAAATAATGTCCCATATATGGAATCTTGTTACCATTCGAGATATCATTTGAAATTCTATTATCATTTGAAACTTTGCTCCCTGTCTGAAATTTTAAATCTTCCTGGTTGCCCTTTTGTACTCACTGATTGGATCCCTTGTCGTTTCTTAGTACCTAATAAACCTTTGTATTTTAATAGTCAGATAACCTCACCATTTCGTGACTTGGACTATTAAAACTTATTTTGATTCTTTGAAATTTTCCTATGGATAAAGTTCAAAGACTATTCGATGACCTACTAGGGTGTGGCAGTGCGCGCTACAGCCGTTATCTGGATTACGAAGACCAAAAGTTCACTGCAGCCAGCTGTACACTACGAGGCATAAACTCTAAGTCGAAGTGATTTCAGACATTCATAGGTTTCGGGTATTATGGAGACTTGTCCTAAATTCTTCATGTCGTGATCTCTTGGGTTACTTCGTTGATGATTGTTGGAAAATTGATATAGTGCACAAAATATTCGGTGACATATTGTTATTTGAGTCACAGAGCCGAAGTCCACTGCAGTCAGATATATACTGGCGGGGTAGGGATTCTAAGCAAAGTGATTTCAAATACCTATATGTTCTCGGGTATCATGGAAATTATATTCTTTTTTCATATGATATTGGTTTTCGAGAATCACAAATCCTTGCAGTTTATCCTGATTTAATATTGTACCTCCTGAATATATTTCATACGTTTCCTCAATCAACCCTTGTTAACTTCTCTTTAGCATTTTATCGTTAGATCATTGAATTCCTCAAAATTATACACTGCCAGATTTTGATTCCATACTTCATTGTGTCTTGTCTAAACTTCAATCTTAAATCATGTCTATCTGACCATGATTTTTCTATCTTGTCCTAGTCTACTTGTGTTAAACTATCGATTTTTGATCATACTTAATAAGTTGTGTCTTCATGATTTTGTTCCTTTAAGTTGTAATTGAAACTTCATTCCATTCGTGCCTATTTAATCCTTGATCATTGTTAGATCGTATTATTTCAACTTCTTGTGTGTAATTATCGTATTTGATCTCAAAGGCTCAGGGCGTCTCAGAGTTGCACAGGATCGGCAGAAGCACTGGATGGACCGCAACAGACGGCCACTGGAGTTCGTGGTTGGAGAAGGAGTGTTCTTGAAGATCTCGCCGACTAGGGGCTTTATTCGCTTTGGTAGAGGCGGGAAGCTCAGTCCGAGATTTATCAGGCCTTTCAATGTGACAGCACGAATTGGCGAGGTGGCATATCGACTAGCGCTTCCAGCCAGCTTGGAAGGAGTGCATGACGTCTTCCACGTGTCCCAGCTTCGACGCTACATTCTAAATCTGAGCCATGTGGAGGACTTTTCAGAGCTAGAGGTGGGTCTGAGCTTGACCTACGAGGAGTAGCCAGTGGAGATCCTTGATTGGAGAGAGAAGCGCTTGCGGAACCAGACTATACTGTTTGTTCGAGTTATGAAGAGACATCACTCTCCGGGAGAGTCCACATGGGAGCGCGAAGACAAGATGCGAGAGCGCTATCCTAGTCTGTTGCGTGATTGTATTCTAGTATTCAAAAATCTGATTTCAATAAATGACTTGTGTTTGAATCTCTTTTGTGATTTATTGAGATTTATTTTATGGGTCTTCGAATTTCGACGACGAAATAAGGGGGAGAGATTTGTAACCCCATTTTCCTGATTTTATGACATTATGGTATTTAAAATTTTAAATATTAGTTTTTGATTATTTTGAGGAATAGTCATTTTTTTCAAACTTAATGTTTCTTGTGATTTTATAAATGAATAATAATTCTTGATTAAACATTTTTTGAATAAATATTTCATGATTACTTTTGGAGGAAGATTTGATTTTTTGGCAAATAACTAATTTCAAATTAATTTAGTGTGGTCCCCATTTTTCTTTAAATCTTCTAACAATTTTTAACTGAAAGTTGGACTTTTTAGCAATTAATGAAAAGGAAGAGGGCCTTTTTGCATCAAATCTATTGCAGCAGGGACCCATATGAAATAAATTATTGCGGGGTTTTTTTGTAAATTTACTTTTATTTTTTCTTTTAAGCCGAATCGGAAAGAGAGAGAGTGTACTCATTCTCTCCATCAACTCTTCCCCAATTATTTTTCTCGGCCACGGGAGCAGCAATCTCCGGCCATGGTGGAGACGACAGCGATGGTTGGCGTCCGGCCTCTTCTCTACCACAGCGACGGTCGACGAGCGACGACGACGGTGGTGATGACGATGATGGCGGCGTGCACTCTTCCTCCTCTGTCCCAGGCGACCACGCCACTCTCGACAGCCATGGCGACAGTTGAGCAATCGGCTATGAGTGATGACGACGTGTCTTCTTCTCCGACAGGTCCGCGAGTCGAGCGCCGACAATACGGCGTATTCTCCGGTGACAACTGTGTGCTCTCCTCCAGCGGCAGATCTCTGATTCCTCGGCTAACATCATCCTCCGACGATCCTCTTCTTTGTGATCCGATCTCCCCAACGACCGCACGGTGAATCGACCGTCAGCACTCTCCACTGACAAGCTCAGTAGTAATCCGTGGTTCGAACAACCTTTCTTGAACGGGTGGTGACGACGGGAGAAATTGGTGGTTCGGTGATCTCTCGGCAAATCCACGACCAGTGATGGCGACGTCAAGGTAGGTTCAACCTTAAATCTCCTTGTCGATTCTTGAATTTGACAAGTTCTTGTAATGTCGGAATTTGATTCTGTGTTTCTAAATTTTTCTTTCCGATTTTCTGCCCGGGTTGTGTTTGATGATATGCTACAGTGGAGCTCTTGAGTGAAGATTGTATCCGACACGGTCGCCTGTATACGCGGATACAGACTCGACGATTCTCAGGTATCAATTGACCTTCCTTAAGTAATGCTTTGATTTGTAATTGTTGGGGGATTGGGCAGGTTTGTAATCAGGATCGGGTCGTAGTGAGTACGGGTTTGCTCGTGTCATATGTGCGTATCTATGGTATTGTACGTGTCCAAGCCAGTTTGTGTCTACTTGCGTGTCCGTGTCTGTATGGACTAGGAGTCGGCTGGATCGGGAATAAGCGAGTGCATGATTTTCTATTTTGAATCGATCTGGGTGTATAACTCTTATTTCGTCACTTGTTTTGTATAATTCTATTTTTATCAATTGGTGTATAATTTTATCGGGTTTAGGCTTGCTGGTCTAGGTTTGTGTGGGGTTTTCTAAGTTGAGCATAGTGAGCTGTGTGTGCTTGGCAAAGAGTTTGATGATGCAAAGCCAGGGCTAAGTTGAATGTTCTTCTGAACATTCCAATATGAAGGCTGGGTTGAGTATAGGCTTGGTTGAGTATTTTGGTTGGGTATGTTTGTTTGTTTGTTTTTCGAAGGGTGCTTTTAGCCAACCCATATTTGATGTAAATAATACTACAGGGACTGAGAGCTTGCATCTGTATGAAACTTGTTGTCTAAATGTTAGATTGGTTAATTGATTGACATATTTACTTTTATCCTGAATTTGAGGAATACTTTCTTAAATGATTGGACTGTATATGGGCTGGTACAAGGGATTTGGAATGGATGTGTTGATCAACTTTGTGGTGCTGGGTTTTGATAGATGTCTAGAGTATGACAGAGCTTGGGTTAATTATGACTGTTCATATATTCTAAGTTGGGCTAAGGATGTTGCCATAATTATTAGTATATTTTTGGGAATGAGTAAATCTATGAGTTATTGAGTAGTGTTTTGGGAAAAATATAAATCTAAAATAAATTATTTAACATGTACTATTTTACTCTCTTATAGTTTCTATATACGACCTTGATTTGTTAATATATATTTTGGATCAATAATTTCCTAAGAGTATTACAGTCTTCTTGCCTACTAATAGAAGTATGCAAGCAGAATATAAAAAGAAGTTAGATAAAGATTAATAAATAGTTAATTAGTAGTTTTGTTAACAAATACCATGATTTAGAACTTGACCAACTTGTATCAAATATTACTCAGGAGGACATCTAGCTCCGATCTTTACCCGTACTTTCCCGGAGCAAGGCAAGTACTTTTCTACAGTTTGGTGCATTTACATTCTTGTACTCTTTCTTGTGACACGTCATGGCATGACATCATGTACTCCTGTACTCTTGTTCTAGTACTTATTAGTGTCGGGTAGGGAAATACACTAGCCATGTGACCAATCCCGGTTACTATACTCATGTGTCTAGCTTGGGCCTCGCATCGTACACGCGGGCCCTAAGTCGTACCATATTCATGTACTCCTGTGCATGCTCTTGTACTCACCCCAGCCGGTCACATGGACTAGATGTATTTCGATATTGTACACTTATCATGTCTGGTACTACAGGATTATAGTTTCATTCCTGTATATTATATTTCTTGTACTTTACATGTTCCTGTACTTTACATTCATGTACTATAGTTCATGTACTTATTTCCTGTACTACTTTCCTGTACTTTCATGTTCATTCATGTATTTCAATTCCTGTATTCATGTACTCTGTTCATGTCATGTTCATGTTTCATTACCTAGAACTGTACTTTGCTCCGCTTCTGACTGGATAAGTTGTATGTATGCTTGTAGGATATCATTCTACCATATGGGCCAGAGCCCGGGATCTTAGCTGAGCAGGATGGGTCATGACTTAGCTTGAGGTTCAGGTTTAGACTGTTAGCTTTACTCTTAGATATTGTTTTAGAATTCATAGTACATTTCATTCTTGATGACTCGTACATTTATATACATAGAATTGTGGATTATGGTGATCATTCTGGGATACGTTTTTAGATGTTGTGATTATATACATTTATGATTATCTGGTTAGATTTTCCTAGTTTGGTAAAGCTTACTTCGTCGTGTCTAACGACGAAGGCTGGGCGTGTCCGACTCGTATTGGATTATTCGGGAGCGGGTCGTGACACCATGATTGGGACCGAGCCTCAGTATAATCCTGTGGAGAATGAGTGTCTTGCCCTGCTTTTTGCCATCCAAAAGATGAGCCATTATGTGGCCGGACAAATGATCCACGTCATCTCCCGGGTCAATCCCCTCAGGGTCCTTATGACCAAGCCCGGGGCCTTAAACTCACGGTTAGCCACATGGGCGATACTTTTGACTCCTTATGACATGGTGTTCGTCCCACAAAAGGCAGTCAAGGGCCAAGCATTGGCCGACTTCTTAGCAGCACACCCCGTGCCAGAGACATCAAAGCTCTATGATGACATCCCTGATAAAGTCCTAGAGTCCAATGCCATCTCAAATAACTCAGTTTGGCGCATGTTCTTTAATGGTTCTTTAAGAATAGGGCCCAAAGGCGAGATCATTGTAGGGGTCTGAGTGGTCCTCATCACTCCTGACGGCTTGGTCATCTACCGTGCATATTCTCTCATGGAGTCATGCACCAATAATGTTGCAGAGAATAATGCTCTCATCATCGGACTCCATCTTGCTAAACAGTTGGGGTGGACTACATCGAAAACTATGGCGACTCAAAACTGATTATCAACCAGGTTCGAGGACAATACAAAGTCTGGCATAAAGATCTAGTTCCATAATACCAGGCAACAATCGACATCATCTTTACCTTCACAGGGTTCTTTATAGAATATGTACCTCGGTCACAAAACTTGGAGGCTGACGCGTTATCTGGCCTCGCTGCTTCTCTAGCAGATCCTGTTGGGCTGAGAGCTGGTTTGCCCGAAGAACAATCTATATAGGTGTCTGAGTTACTCAGTACAGTTGACGTTCAGGACTGAAGATTCTCGTTCATAGACTATACAGTCTACGGGATTTTACCTAAAGACCTGAAGGAAGCTACTTCTGTCAAGAGATGCTCTCTCTGGTTCTTCTACGACACAGCTACCAAGATGTTGTATCATTGTTCATACGACGGGCTTCTCCTGCGATGTTTATCCAAGACAGAAGAACAAGAAGCAGTCAGGGAGGCACACGATGGCACCTGTAGAGCCCATCAGCCTGGTCCTAAGTTGCAAGATTGATTGCATCGCATGGGCTACTACTGGCCTACTATGATGACAGACGCTATTGATTACGCAAAAAAGTGTTCGGTATGTCAATTGAATGCTGACTTCATCCACCAACCTTTAGAGTTCCTGCACCCTACGATGGCCGCCTGACCATTTGAAGCATGGGGAATGGATATCATTGGGCCAATCAGTCCACCATCCTCCAGAGGACACTGGTTCATACTTTCCATCACCGACTACTTTACTAAGTGGGCGAAAGCAGTACCTCTGGCCGAGGAAAAAATTACAAACGTGATCAGGTTTGTCAAGCATCACGTCATATACCACTTTGGTGTTCCTCGAAGGATCATCTACGATAATGGTCCTCAGTTCGTGAGCCACGCTTTCCATCAGTTCTGCAATAAAAATCGAATACATGATGTGGCATCAACGGCTTACAATCCTGCAGTGAACGAACTAGCCGAAGCTTTCAACAAGACTATCGTCAAACTACTTAAGAAAGTCGTTTTTTCTAATAAGCGCGACTGGAATGAGAAGCTCAGCGAATGTTTGTGGGCTTACCATACGACCGTTCGAACACCCACGAAAAACACACCATTCTCTCTTATTTATGGAAGCGAGGCAATGCTTCCCCTGGAGATCCAGATCCTGTCCTTACGGGTAGCTATCACAAACCAGCTGACTGACGAAGATAATCAACGCCGGCGGCTACAAGAGTTAGAGGCGTTGGATGAAAAATGTCTTCTAGCTCAACAACGAATCGGGCTTTACTAAGCTCGAATTTCCAGGGCCTTCAACAAAAAAGTCCAGAAAAGAACATTCTAAGTGGGTGACTTGTCTTATGTGTTCGAAGACCGATGGTAATTACTCACAAGATGGCTGGGAAGTTCGAGCCCAAGTTGGAGGGACCATTCATCATAGAACCGACTGGCCAAACACAACGGCGACTTGCTAATGATGCCAATCAACGACAAGTTCCTGAAGAAATACTATGTCTGAGGTTCAAACCAGCATAGGCTCCCACATCCCGTGCGAGTATTCATAGATTCTGTTAAAGGAATTCACCCCTTCTATACTTCACCCTAATAAAAAAAATTCACATCCATATCACCTCTGAGTTGTCTTCCTACATCCTAACGAAGTTCACGATTACCACGTCCATATCACCTCTGAGTAGTCGTCTCTTCTATGATGACCTCGAGTTGTCATAACTATCTAGAAAATATTTCATGCTTATACAACCTCTGAATTTTTATTCTATACCCTAGCAAAGATGTGCCTACCATGTCCATATTACCTCTGAGTAGACATCTCCGCCATGACAGTCTACCATAATTGTCATATTCATCTATAGAACCTTTCATGTCCATACTACCTCTGATTCGTTCTATACACCCGTAGAGTCTATCCTTTCCACGTCCATATTACCTCTGAGTAAGAAAAAGTCTACTCCCAAAGGATTCTGTGTTTACCATGTCCATATTGTCACGCCCCGATCCCGCAGAGTCCTTTCGTCCTCGCTTCGGACTCTGTGAGACCATTCGTCCTCGCTAAGGAGTGATGCCGTACAAGCCTAAGTTGCGCTTGCACAAGGCCAAGACCTGAAGCAAGACAAGATAGACAAGGTTGACAATACGTAGCGAAACGTATCGCAGATAATTGAAGCAGCAGCGGACATCTTTCAAAATACATGCATTGAACACAATGGTAACAAGAAACAATTCTCTTTATTGATTTCATTTGAACAGATTACAAGCTCTCGATTCTCTCTGATACAATGTTACATTCTCTCAGAACTTTACAGATTACAATGATCCCGTTCACATACATTACATCCCTTTATATACAAAATCAAACTCTTGCAACAGATGTCATCTCTTGGCATCTCTTCTGATTTCTGGCTCCTGATGATGAGGCTCGGGCTATCGCTTCGGACTATCCTTTTCGATGCATAGTGCACCTGTATTCAGACTGATGGTGGGTCAGTATATCAGCATACTGGTGATTGTGAACAAAGAGCTACATTTGTCTGAAACGATCACTGTTCATTTAGTGAGAAAACGTTTCTTGTGATGTGATCTTGCTACTTTTACCTAGATTTATTTCATGCATACAGAGTCAGTTTACATTCATTAAAAACATCTTTGAAAAGCCAATATTTATTTCATTTCATTTCAAGCATACAAGGGACTCTTTTGATTTCAAGCACGATGACTATTCATTTCATGTGCAGTGCGCAGCGTATTTCATGAGCATATTCATTTCTCTATTCAAGCAACTGTTAGGGAAAATGATAAGCATGATACATTATCTTTTCTTTAGTGGGACATATCATTCATGGCAAAATGTTAATCTCTGCAAGCATTTATATAGAAATTTAAGCAACACATGTATATCACTTTTCAGTGACTCTTACCATAGCCGACCGTCCATTCCTGCACAAGACAAGGATTAGCATAAACATTATAAAACCGATATTGTTCCTTGTTCGTCTCTGCATTGTTAACTTTTAGCATTCTTATAATAGACACATGCAGACTCGATTCTGTGACTCTCCGGTTCAGCTCTGCACCAAACCAACACCTATCTATATGATGGTCCATGGGCCCGTCCCCCATGATTAGCCGCTGTGACTCACTTGGGTTCAGCTCGTCACTAAGGACACAACATTCCCGAGGTATAGCATTTACCTCGGGGTGCTATTACAATCTCTCCTAGGCCGATCGATCCCGGGTGCCCCCAGTATCGTCGAGAGACTATTATCTTGTTAACAAGTTGTTCGAGACCAATGCATGACTTGTACTTTCTATCAGATAAAATATAACAGTGCAACAGATAGCGACCGGTTCATAACTAGTCTTTACTCGTTCGGTCATTCATTCACATTCAGTTCTCATTCGGTCATTCGATAGCATTCAACTCTCATTCGGTCATTCAATAGCAATTCACTTCCTTGGAACGTAACAACAGTTCTATACAGATATAGCATATCATTTTACCCTTGAAAGCATACTTGTTCGGGGTATATAAGCAATCTCTTTTCTTTAGCATACAGGCATTAGTTCGTTTCTTATTAGCAGGCAACAATTCTTCTTAGCATACAGGTTACTCTTCTCTTGTTCTTAGCATGGCAACATGTGGATTCTCTTAAAGCATACTCAATGAATTACCATCTTGTTATTAACAATAGTATTCAATCAAAAACTCAGATTCTTAAGGCATAAGCGAATCAGCAAATGAGACTTCGTCCACTCACCCAGATCAATCGTCTTCTGTTGCAGAGCCAGCAATCTGATCTTTCTGTCTATCTAGTGCCTTCGCGGAGCGGGACACTACATAATTATCCACCGAAAAGAAGTTTCATCCTCAAAACTTAAGAAGAAACTTACGATATCTTTAGCAGCGATAGTCCTCATCCTTCGCCATCATCAATTCCATGAAATCACAATTCAGATCATATCAAAACTCTTGTTCAATAAACTATTTCAATCTCAACCAATCAAATCGATAAAAATATATGTCGGCATCATAAAAATATTTATGGACTTATTGTATGGAATGTTCATCTCATTGATGATATCAAATAGGCAAGGAAATTTAATCAGGAGAACATCTTAAAATTCAATTGAATCAATTGGCCAGAGGATCGTGTTGCTCTGATACCATTCTGCCACGCCCCGATCCCGCAGAGTCCTTTCGTCCTCGCTTCGGACTCTGTGAGACCGTTCATCCTCGCTAAGGCGTGATGCCGTGCAAGCCTAAGTTGCGCTTGCACAAGGCCAAGACCTGAAGCAAGACAAGATAGACAAGGTTGACAATACGCAGCAGAACGTATCGCAGATAATTGAAGCAGCAGCAGACATATTTCAAAATACATGCATTAAACACAATGGTAACAAGAAATAATTCTCTTTATTGATTTCATTTGAACAGATTACAAGCTCTCGATTCTCTCTGATACAATGTTACATTCTCTCAGAACTTTACAGATTACAATGATCCCGTTCACATACATTACATCCCTTTATATACAAAATCAAACTCTTGCAACAGATGTCATCTCTTGGCATCTCTTCTGATTTCTGGCTCCTGAGGATGAGACTCGGGCTATCGCTTCGGACTATCCTTTTCGATGCATAGTGTACCTGCATGCAGACTGATGGTGGGTCAGTATATCAGTATACTGGTGATTGTGAACAAAGAGCTACATTTGTCTGAAACGATCATTGTTCATTTAGTAAGAAAATGTTTCTTGTGATGTGATCTTGCTACTTTTACCTAGATTCATTTCATGCATACAGAATCAGTTTACATTCATTGAAAACATCTTTGAAAAGCCAATATTTATTTCATTTCATTTTAAGCATACAAGGGACTCTTTTGATTTCAAGCACGATGACTATTCATTTCATGTGCAGTGTGCAGCGTGTTTCATGAGCATATTCATTTCTCTATTCAAGCAACTGTTAGGGACAATGACAAGCGTGATAAATTATCTTTTCTTTAGTGGGACATATCATTCATGGCAAAAGGTTAATCTCTGCAAGCATTTATATATGAATTTAAGCAACACATGTATATCACTTTTCAGTGACTCTTACCATAGCCGACCGTCCATCCCTGCACAAGACAAGGATTAGCATAAACATTATAAAATTGATATTGTTCCCTGTTCGTCTCTACATTGTTAACTTTTAGAATTTTTATAATAGACACATGCAGACTCGATTATGTGACTCTCTGGTTCAGCTCTGCACCAAACCAACACCTATCTATATGATGGTCCATGGGCCCGTCCCCCATGATTAGCCGCTGTGACTCACTTGGGTTCAGCTCATCGCTAAGGACACAACATTCCTGAGGTGTAGCATTTACCTCGGGGTGCTATTACAATCTCTCCTAGGCCGATCGATCCCGGGTGCCCCCAGTATCATCGAGAGACTATTACCTTGTTAACAAGTTGTCCGAGACCAATGCATGACTTGTACTTTCTATCAGATAAAACATAACAGTGCAACAGATAGCGACCAGTTCATAACTAGTCTTTACTCGTTTGGTCATTCGTTCACATTCAGTTCTCATTCGGTCATTCGATAGCATTCAACTCTCATTCGGTCATTTAATAGCAATTCACTTCCTTGGAACATAACAACAGTTCTATACAGATATAGCATATCATTTTACCCTTGAAAGCATACTTGTTTGGGGAATATAAGCAATCTCTTTTCTTTAGCATACAGGCATTAGTTCGTTTCTTATTAGCAGGCAACAATTCTTCTTAGCATACAGGTTACTCTTCTCTTGTTCTTAGCATGGCAACATGTGGATTCTCTTAAAGCATACTCAATGATTTACCATCTTGTTATTAACAATAGTATTCAATCAAAAACTCAGATTCTTAAGGCGTAAGCGAATCAGCAAATGAGACTTCGTCCACTCACCCAGATCAATCGTCTTCTGTTGCAGAGCCAGCAATCCGATCTTTCTGTCTATCTTGTGCCTTCGCGGAGCGGGGCACTGCACATATAACCTCTGAGTAAACACCTTTCCAATGGAGTTATCTCCATCCCCTCACATCATACTACCTCTGAGGGAATCTTCGTTCTTGTATGAGAAAAAGTTTACAAGTAAAAAAGACAAGCAGAGTAACAAAGCCAATATTTTCATTTATGAAGTGAAAAGGTTTTCTTTCTATGGTTACATAAAGTAGTCTCTCACGAACCGAGAAACAAGAAGACAGAAAGAATGTCAAAACTGATAAGACCGGTGCTGAAGTCCGTCTAGCAGACTCCTCAAAAGAGCAACCTGGGGGCCAACCAATGCTTGAGCTCGACGCTTGACCTCCTGACGGTGAGCGGCTTCATCTTCAAAAGGAGAGAGGCTTTGGCACGCAAGGGCCAGCTCGACCTAACGAATGCCAATGCTTTCCTTCTCCCGAGCCAGAGTCTCGGAACGTTGGCGAAGGATCTCCTTCTAGTCCTCAGATTTGACCAGGTCACTCTCAGCAAGGGCCTGGTCTTCTCTAATTTTTGGATCTACTTCCGGAGGGCCTTGTACTGATCCTCCATAGCTGCACAGTGACAAACCCGAGCCTCTTCGGCATCAGTCACTGCTTCAATCTCGGACTCAACCTCGGCAAGCCGATCAGCTAGTGCCCGACATTTCTGTTCGTACTGAGATGCCTCGGAGACCATCTTTTCTAACTCTGCAGCAGCTAGAGTCGGAAGACTATGCTCCAGATTTTGGAGCTACAAGGTAACGGCTTCCAATTCAGCCAACAGATCTTTCATAGCATCGGCCTTAGCCTCACACTCTGGATAGTCGTGCAAAGCCACCAATGGGCCTCTAGTATATTCTGGACCCGTCTGAGAGATTGGTTGCTTCATAAAACACCCTATATACAACGCGTCACATGACGAATTGTCCTCAGAATGAGGTTAGTATAATATGCATTATCAGCCAAACTCATTGGAGTTACCGGAGATGCCGCGACAGAAGGTCCTGGGGCTGTAGCAGCAGCCAGCACACATCTAGGTACCGCAGCCGAAACAGATGGCACCGCAACCATTATAGAGGTCGTAGGTGGCACAGAGACGGTAAGAGCCAACACTGTATGACACACAGCTAGCTCCTCAATAGGCTCCTTCGCTGGTTCTTCAACTGCATCTGTAATTAGAACTGTGTGGGCTGGAGTTTGAGCCATATCAGCAGTCGACTTCTCGACAATCGTAGTAGCCGACTCCTCAGTAGTCTCCTGAACCCGCGCTCCAGCAGCGAACTCGTCAGCAGTTTGCCCGACCAGTTCTTCTATGACCTCTATGGCCGAGTTCCTAATGGTAACATCAGCAGGCTCATCAGTGGAACTGCCATCAACCATCATCCCCGTGACTACCTCGCCAGGACATCAATCATTGGTTCGTTAATGGCCACATCAACGTGTGTTGTATTGGCATCATCAATTATCTCCTTGAGGACCAGATCGGCCAACTCTTCGATCGCCTCCTCGGCGGCCCTTCGAATAATCTCATCAGCCCACTATTCAACAGTTATTCTTGTCGGCCTTTCAAAAGCCAGACAGACCAATGTTTCGACAACCTCCTCAGTCAACCCTTCTAAGGTACCTGTGGCCAATTACCGAGACGAATCCTCGGGGTTCACCAAGGGCAGCTCCTTGACCGAATGATTTTCTTCGTCTCCCGGTGCATCAGGATTATCCTCAACCCTTCTTCCGACATGAAGAGGAGGTACGACGGAAAGGTTTTGGGTAATATCCTCAGCACCCACGTCTACTTAGCCCGTCACAGGTACAGACTTTGGAATACCGCCCTCGGCTGCCACCTCGCCGACTTCAGGGACCTCTACGGGCATGTCCTTAATTGTCCCCGTAAAAGTTTTCTGCTGGAGCAAAGCCAACAATTTTGAAGAGGCTTAAGTCTTATACTCGAAGGGAGCAGGAGGAGAGACACCTTCCGGGTCTGTAGTTTTATGAACTGAAGTCTCCCTCTCGGTCCTTACGACTCAGGACACCTCTGGGGCAGGTTCCTCAGGAAGATCCCCGAGTCTTTCAGACCATGTGGGCCCCACCTACACAAGCAAAGCAGCGATAAACAGAAAGTACGAAATGAAAACCTGAAAAGAAAATACTAAGGCTTACCCGTAAAGGAGACCTAACGGGTAGGGCACTCGGTTCCAATGAAGGCTATTGGGAGGGTCCACCCCGTTGGGGTACAACAGCTATTCTTGTCCTTTTACCAGGAGGAGGGCTCACCCCGAAAGAAACCTAACGTTTCTGCGGGTTACTCAGAAACTTCCTCCTCTCTCCCCTCTCGTGATGAACTGGAGCCTTCTGTTGATCTACTCTCCGATGGTGCAAGCCCATGTAGACGTTTAGAAGCCAATGAAGGAACCCTTCGTCCCCTCAAGCAAACTTCGCTCTCGCTCGTACTCTGGTGAGAAGTTATTCGCGACACAGTAAAACTTCACAGCATAATACAAGATATGAGTCTCCCCATTCATTAAAGGGATCGTAAGTTCTGTTCCAGTAACACCGACATTATAATAATGCCATGCCCTGGCGCCATCCAGAAGACTTCCTTCATAACCAAGATAGGAGCTTGGATTGCCCATCATAGCCTGGCTATAGCCAAATTGCCGTACGAAGCGGCTAGGCAAATAAGGCTCCAAGTACACCCGATTTTGGTTTTGATACACCAAGTGGGAAGGACGGATAGACTGCAACCAGTAGAAGGCCGCAAAAGTTAGGTCACTATCCACTAACTCGTCATCTGCAAGGAAACCATTGTATGTAGGCAAAACCCTATAGAGAACCTAGCCGTCCAAATGGCCCAACATCCATCTACAGACGGGGACATCCTGATGAAGCCATTTCGCATATTGATAGTTATGCAGTGTTGCATCCCATGCCTCATAACCGGCAAAAGTAGTGGGGACTATCAGACCAGGGCGGTGTAAAGCCAACCAACCCATCAAGTAGTAGTAAGGGAGTCCAACCAACAGGAATTCCTCATCCCCCCTCCCACGACACTCTATTATCCTCTTGGAAAGCTTTCGCAAATCATACAGGATGTCGCATACCATGGCCGACAGCAGAGCCAAGGAATGTTCTGAAGGCTAGCCTCACAGCTGGTAGAATCAAGTCCTGAATGAGCCGTCCCACAGGCCCAGAACCTCCGGGAACTACGGCCCTCCGCATCCATATCATCAGAAAGGCGGCTAAAGTCGCTTTCGGACTCAAAGAAATTAGATTCTGACAGAAGTAATTATGAACTCTAGAGGTGGACCTCTCCTCGGCATCCATTGAGGGAGCAGATACCCTCGTTTCGGCCATCATATCATCTACTTCGTCAGCAGTATATCCCGACACGCGGTGAAGTAAAACTTCTCTGGCATCGATGGACGCTTTGTGAAAATATTCCGTCCAGGCCTTGACATATGGTGAAGCCTGTGCCCCACCCATGTGCGTGCATACTTGGTAGTGGCAAAACAACTCCTTATATACAGCCATCATCTCGGGATGCTTGTTCTCCAATACCAAGAATTCTTTCTTACAAGGGGTATGTTCCTCGTATGGCACGTCCCCCTATGGCAACTTCGAGATGGCACGCATCTCATGAAGGGACAAACCCATCTCTCCATAAGGGGTAAAGAACGTCCTGGTATGGTAGTTAAATAACTCCAACAAAGCTATGAACAGAGGCCGGTTGATCTCTGTCCTATGCTCGGTGGCCCTGATGGCACGACGAAGGCCCGTACCTATCAAATCCTTCTTGAACCTACCCACCGCCCATTGAGTTAGCTCACTCTACTCCAACTTGGGATAAATCCAACCTGCGACACGGAAGGTATCTTTCGGATAGGTATAGCTTGTGGCCAATAGCCTATTGGCAAAAAAGAGGGGCTCAAAATAGATGCACTTCATTAGTAAAATCAACAAACAGATGACCAGGGAGTAACACCCGCAGCGTAGCTGATGGATCATCGAGCACAATCTTGAAGAAGTCCCTCTGATTGGAGCACCCTTCCACTTTAATATGACCGGTCATCAAATCCCTTCGCTTTAGGGTCAGTTCCCACTTCATGTAATGCTTCTTAGCCAAACAAAAGAAAGTCGAGAGCGGAAGGTGGCGGTTGACAAAAGGAACGTACAGAGGAATACCGTAGTTCTAGAAATACCAAATTTTGGTTATCTCCAAGAGCTTGGTATTTTCTAGGACCAACTGATCACCAAAAAGAAACAGAGGTTTCAGCATCTTGACAGCATCAGACGGAAGAGACAGCTTGCCTCGATCCATCATACGACGAAAGTATGCGGGCTGTTGATCCTGAATCATTGCTAGTCGACCTCTCGGTTGACCATAGGCAATCAACTATTCGATAGAGTGAGTGAGCCCCTCTTCAACGTTTTTGCCCACAGAACAGTCCGTTAATGCGAAGAGAATGTCCTCGAAAAGAGACAAGGACACAGGAACTACACATAAACAAAAATGTCTCAAAAAAATAAAATGAAAGTACTGTGCTATAAAAAGAAGGTATCTACGTGGCCCTTGCATGGAGCATCTGTACAGGCACTATCAAAGTGTACCACACATCGGCTAAACATACATCCGCGTAGGTATAGAAGATACTGTGCGTCGACATTAACTGTACGAAGCTTCGGCGTCTAGTCGATACTTTGTAAAAAATAACAACTATGCACATCAGTCGACAGAATTTTAGCACATCTTCGGAACACTACCCCGAAGAGCGGTGTCCATGCACATCAGCAAGAAAAAGTATCAGCATATCTTCGAGATGACGCTCCTAAGAGTCGACGCCCATATGCATCTGCAAACCAAGAAGTCAATAACAAACAGACATCTACCAACAACGGGTCGCCACACATCCCCTACAATAGGAGCTTGCTCAACGATGACGGCTTCAGAGGCCAACTGCTTCCCTTTGGCCTATCGAGTAGCCTTCCTGGCTTGTCTCGCCGATGACATTCTAGTCTGCCTCGCAGTCACTGTAGCTGGTCGGGGGCTAGCCGCTGCCCCAATAGTCTTCTTGTAGCTCACCACGGGAGCTTTTGGAATTCTTGATTTCTTAGGAGCCATGGCGGAAAAAGTTAGGGTTTAAAAAAGGAAGAAGACTCTGACAAAAAGCTCTGTGGGAAGGTAGGTAAAAGTAATAGAGTTTTCTCTCTCCCCAACAATCCCTACTTATAGGGTGCAGCCACGTCAGCAAAAGAAGATGACGTGATTCGTGATCAAGGAAATTCTTCGAACAATGTGGGAACAAAAAATTGGGATCATGATGACCGTTCCCTAGAAATGAGAAATTAAGATCAACTTTAATAAATCAATGGCTCAAGGCATTTAATGCTGAAGCCTAAGCGTGACGACAGCCTGTCAGTAGGCACGCCGAGCATTCGCTTGAAAAGGACACGTGTCATGCTTCTGTTCAAAGTATTTTGAGCTTGATTCAAGTTCGAAATACTTTGAAGGGGGTTTTGTAGAAGCATAAAAATGCGCAGACATATCAAAAGCGCAGGTAGTGTTCTCACTACACAAAGCTTCATAAAAAGTGCGGGTTCCCAAAAGTACAGACAGAAGATCAGAAACCACAGTTCATAAAGAGTTCTTTATTAAATCATGCCTATAGAGATCTATTACATATTCATCATTATTACAAGAAAAGAGCTTCTTTTAAATCATGCCTACAAGGATCTATTACAGATTTATCATGAAAAGAACTAAGGCATCTAAAGATTTACAAGAGGGTTAATCTTCATAGGCACCATACAAGGGGGTTAATCTTCACAGACGTGCTGCCCCCCAGACGCGCATCGCTGTCAGAGTGAGCCACTTCCTGAAGCAGCTATTGGCCCGAGCGAGAACTCAATCTATAGCACAGGCCGTGCCACCGCCATTGAGCAGGATAGAGCACAACATGTGGCTCTTCGAATTGGCGACCAATCCAAATTTGAAAGCTTGGATCTCGAAGACCTCCAAGATGTTGTTCAGGTTCGAACTCCTTATGTCAAACGTTCAAGTACATCTCGAAACTCAGCAGCAGTTCTTCTACAAAGGCACAACTTCTTTGAACGAAGGGATCCACAGCCATCAGCCGACTTGTGCAAGGCCAATGGTCGTTCAAAGCTAAGTCAGGATCGAGCATAGGGTTTGGAATATTAAGAGAAGAAGATGACTCTTCAGAAAAGCTCCCCTTTATGTAGGGTGAGTGTGGTCCAACCAACATGCCACGTGGCTGTCGGTCAAAGATGCCCAAATTAATGGGATGAACCTAGAACTCAGCACAACGAACCTCATTTAATAGGTTCATTTTACTGAGTCCTAGGCCACAGACTTCTTGAATTCCCCAAATGACGGTGACAATTAAAGAAGAGGACGACCGACTCATCCATCAAGAAGAGAAGTCATTAATTGCTCTTGAAGATTTTGACAGAAACTAGCACCTTTGATTCAAAAGCATAGCCTCCTTACTGCGCCCTCGCTTCTACTCAGAAGCGCAGCCTCCTCACTGTGCCCTCACTTCGACTCAGAAGCACAACTAGCTCACTTCCTCACATAGCGCCCTCGCTTTAACTTAGACGCACAATTGGTCTTTCGTCTTCAATACCTAGTCTACTCGTCGCCCGAAAACATAGTGACTCTGTCGCCTGAAGCACAGTCTACTCGTCGCCTGAAAGCACAGTGACTCCGTCGCCTGAAGCACAGTCTACTCGTCACCCTAAAGAACAGTGACTCCACCTGTAGTGCCCCGTCCCTACAATGTGCACCGTTTCTGTCCACGGGGTACGCGAGAAAGGAACACTGTCGCTATCGATTCGGTCGGGACCGATGGATCGAAATCGGGCGAGTCGATCGAACGGGAACAGTTGAATTAAGATCCATTCCACGTTATGGAATGGCTTTTTCGTAACCAAGTCCCATATTCAGCGGGTTGCGCCTCGAGGATTGGCTCTGCGGCTGAGTCGGGAGAGACCTCCCGTTGCTCTAATTTTTATACCGCACTTGATTTGGCTTTGGCTTTGGTTTTCGTGAATGCGCTTTTCGTGAATATTTTTCGAATGAGTTTTCGTGACTTGCGTTTTCGAGCTTCGCATTAATATAGAATTTTCTTGAATTATACAGTGTTCTAATCAGTTGTTTATGCGATTGTAGGTGATCGCGTAGGCGACGTCAGTACAGCCAACCGGTCGCTCGCTTGAAGCAAGGCTAAGGCGAGTGGCTGACCTCCTTCGCCTCGTCCTTCTATTTCAAAAATCAATATGAAGTCAAATGAATGCTTGTCATAATAGTATAAAATCAAAGAAATCGTGGCACGATTCTTCATGAAATACTTGCTATCAAACTGCCGATTTTGAAAATGAAAAACATGTTTTCTTATACAAATCCACTTAGCCTATGCAAAACAATGAATGAATCGATTAACATTTATCGCTACGATACGGCTAAGGAAGCAAATCGACTAAGTTTAAAAGAAAACGGTCATTGGACAACTTGTCGACAAGGTAAAGTTTCCTCGAACGGTTGTCTGGACCAATGGACCGATTCGGCCCGGAAGGAACGAGTGTAGCAGCCCCAGCCTTTCATCGGTACGAGTTATGCGGGAACTTTCGTACAAGGCTCGCTACCCGACGCGAAAGGGTCGTCGTCTAACCCTGATATAGTCCGCGATGGCTTGACATTGCCAGTGGCCTTCACACCCCTTTCACTGCTTAACAAGTGTACGGGACACGGGAAGGATATGATAGTTGCTTAATATTATAAAATTTCATATACTTGCCTGAAAACATGTTGACATGCAATTAATCAGGATGGTTAGAAAGATCACGTAAAAGGCTAGCTAACATGTTTATAAAACTTCTTGAATCAAATGCAGAGCTTGGATTTAATTAACCATTCGCCAGTACATGTGTTCATACTGATCCTCGCTCTTTGCAGGTCCCACGAACCAGGAAGGACGCTCCAACTAGTTCGGCGACGTTCGTAATTTTGAAGCTTCGGCCGTACGTCGAAGACTTTTCCTACGACTCTACTTTTGAAGGCTCTCGACAGTCCAAGGAAGATGACTCACCGTCCCTCCCATCCAGGTCACTGTAGTACTTTGTTGTATATTGAGGGATGTGTGCAATGTATGGAACGTCTATCTCATTGGCACTCTTTTATAATCGAGTCATGTTGTAGCCCGCGCGGCATGAGTCTTATACTAGAGTCTGTAAAAGATGTTCATTATCAATAAAGAATCAAGTTTTCTTTACTTAATGTGTGATTCATTTTGTCTGCGTACTCTCTTAGATCTTGTGTCTCAGATTTTCTTATGACTATGCCTTGTGCGATCGCAAATTAGGTTCGCACGGCATCACACCCGGGGGACGACTATCGATTCGACGGAATCGGGGCATGACATAATGGTATCAGAGTACGGCTTTACGTCCTTGGCCTCCAGTGTCGAGTTCTAGTCTCAAAATCGTTGACCTCGTATCGATGAGATGAGTTATTTCATACGCTGAACCCTGGACATTTCTGAAACTAACGAGAGTTACCTTTTCTTTTTTTCTACAGTTTCGGGAGCTCGGGCGGAGGACGAGACGAGCGCTTCCAGCGGCTCGAGTGCTTCTAGACCCGAGCATTCCGTCAACCCAATGGGAATGACGCCTACCGTAGCCGGACCCTCCGGCGACCCGATGCAATGTATGCTGCAAATGATTGAAATGCAGCAACGTCAAAATGAGCTCCATCGTCATCAAGCGGAGGCTCGTCAGACTCAATTTGAAAATCGGTTCGAGGCTCAATTCAAGCTGCAGCAGCAGCAGCTGAATACCCTCAGCAAATTGTACAGTCAGTCGTGGGCAACAATAATAATTCAACGATGACGTCTGCCGTGACCCAGCCTGCGGTTCGATCTAATGAAGCTGAACCAGAGGCGCCCGTGCTCTCATCTGCGGCACCGAGAAGTTCTAACTTCTACGTGTCAAAATTTATAAAAAGCTGTCGCACTTCCTTCAACGGCACAGAAGATCCCTCTATGGCGATTGACTGGTTGGAGGAGCTGGAAGACAAGTTCGAGCTTCTGGGGGTCGAAGATTCGAAGAAAGTCGCGTGTGCTCAACTTCTACTTCGAATAAACGTGCACGATTGGTGGGCTGTGCAGAAGCGGGCTATTCGACGTGAAGACGAGACGGCGACGATCTCATGGGCGACAATCAGAAATATGTTCGAGACCGAATATCTTTCTGCAGTCGTGCGACAGGAAAAAGAAAACAAATTTATGCAGTTGACGCAAGGGAATATGACTGTACGATAATATGTAGCCAAATTCAACAAACTGGCCAAATTTGCTGGAGACTATCTACCTACAACTGCAAGTCGAGCTCGACGATTCATAGTGGGCCTGCGTTCCACTATCCGTGCTCATGTCTCGGTGCCTGAATACAAAACCATGGGCGAGGCACTCAACCATGCCCTCCGTCTGGAGTCCAAGTATCCTCCTACTACTACCGGTGCTTTTCACTTTAATAACAAACGTCATAGTAATGCGGGAGGCAACAACGCACACAAGCGTCAATATTGCGGCAACCAGACGAAGGATCGAATGGTTTGCGAGTTCTGCCACAAGGAGGGGCACCTGGTCACCGAGTGCCGACTTAAGCGCAGAACGTGTTTCGCGTGCGGCAAAGCAAATCACTTCGCAAGGGACTGTCCGAAAGCAATGCCGAACCAACAAAACCGTGGCCAAGCACCTCGGGCTCCACCGACCACACAACAGAATGGCCAAGACCGTGGCCCCAATGCTCAGGGCCGCGTCTACGCCATGACTCGAGACGAAGCGTTCGCGTCTGACACAATCGTGACAGGTATACTGTAATTCAATGATAAACCTGTTCGTGTATTGTTTGATTCAGGTGCCACGCATAATTTTATATCGGCGGACTTTACCACCAAGCACAAATTTTTTTTGACACCATTGGGCCTCGATCTCACTTTTAATGTACCGTCAGGCATGCCACTACTTGCAAATTTAGTCTGCGGAGACGGAATCATCTGTATAGGTGGTCAAAAGATCAATCTCGATGCGATAGTTCTAGATATTAAGGACTACGACATCATTCTGGGGATGGATTGGCTCGGTCCGTGCAATCCAACCATAGATTGTACTGAAAAGAGGGTCACATTCCGAATACCTGGAGTGCCTAAATTCTGCTACTTGTGTGGTGAGGCATCGCCGACCTACATGGTGATCTCCGCAATATCTGCTCGACGGATGCTGCATTCCGGGTGTAAAGGCTATCTAGCTTCCGTTCGAGACATGCGACAGGATGGTGCAAACGTGGGTCAGACCGACATTGTGGCAGAATTCCCCGATGTATTCCCGGATGAGCTGCCGGGTATGCCGCCCGATCGAGAGATTGAGTTCACTATCGATACATTCCCCGACACTCGACCAATCTCGAAAGCCCCGTACAGAATGGCCCCGGCAGATCTTAAAGAACTCAAGGTACAGTTACAAGAGTTGCTCGACAAGGGATTCATCCGACCCAGCCTCTCGCCATGGGGTGCGCCCATGCTGTTTGTCAAGAAGAAGGATGGCTATATGCATCTTTGTATCGACTACCGCGAACTGAATAAAGCCACTGTCCGGAATAAATACCCCCTACCCCGTATAGACGATCTGTTTGATCAGCTTCAAGGAGCTACGGTGTTCTCTAAAATTGGTCTGCGCTCGGGTTACCATCAACTCAAGATCAAGCCGGACGTGTGCCAAAGTATGCCTTTCGCACTCGTTACGGCCATTACGAATTCCTGGTAATGTCGTTCAGCCTAACGAACGCCCCTGCCACTTTCATGGATTTGATGAATCGGGTGTTCTGACCATTCCTCGATAAGTTCGTAGTAGTCTTCATCGACGACATACTAGTCTACTCGAAGAGCAAGCAGCAACACACTGAGCATCTACGGACCGTGCTTCAGACCCTTCGAGAAAATCAGTTGTATGCAAAATGAAGCGAAGCAAATATGAATTTTGGCTGAGTAGCGTCGCATTCCTCGGACAAATCATTTTAGCTGAAGGCATTGCGGTCGACCCAAAGAAAGTTGAAGCCGTTGTTGATTGGAAGTGGCCAACGTCCGTCAGCGAGATTCGAAGTTTCCTTGGCTTAGCGGGATACTACCGACGCTTCGTGAAAGACTTCACGAAGATCGCATCGTCTCTGACTCGTCTCACCCAGAAAGGAGTCGCATTCGAATGGTCAGACGATTGTGAAGCTTCATTCCAAGAATTAAAGCGACGGCTCGTTTCGGTCCCGATACTCGTACTTCCAGAAGGGACAGAGGGTTTCCAGATAATCAGCGACGCGTCTGGTCAGGGCTTGGGGTGTGTGCTGATGCAGCAAAATAAGGTGATATCTTTTGCTTTCCGACAGCTAAAGCCGTACGAGAAGAACTATCATACTCATGACCTGGAGTTAGCGGCGATTATGTTCGCGTTGAAATTATGGCGCCACTATCTCTATGGCATGGCGTGCACGATCTATACCGATCACAAGAGCCTCAAGTATCTATTCACGCAGAGGGAACTGAAGTTGCGGCAAAGACGCTGGCTTGAACTGATCAAGGATTACGACTTGACTATCGACTACACGCCGGGAAAAGGAAATGTTGTGGCGGACGCTCTGAGTCGAAATTACATAGCCTCGCTATCTATCGACCGCAGACTGCTACGCGACCTAGAAGAGATGGACATCGAACTCCGAGTCCGATTCCGGAATGTACAATTGGCAAAGTTGCAGTTAGAGCCGAGCTTGCTTGAAAAGATCAAGACCGCTCAGAAGGACGATCCGTACCTGAAGAAAATGTGAGAGCTAATCTCGACGGGCAGGACGACTAACTTTGCGGAAGACAAAACAGGCATGCTTCGATTGAAGGATAGGCTATGCGTTCCGAATGATTCAGAACTTAGAAAGGAGATACTGTCGGAGGCGCACTATACAAAATATACCTTGCATCCCAGTAGCACAAAGATGTACAAGGACCTCCGCACGAACTTCTGGTGGCACGGGATAAAAAGAGATGTGGCACTTTTCGTGTCGCAATGCATGACCTACCAACAGATGAAAGCTGAGCACCAGAGACCGGGCGGGGAGATGCAGAATCTGGCGATTCCGGAATGGAAGTGGCAGCACATGTGCATGGATTTTATTGTTGGTCTGCCGAAGACGCCGCAGGAAAATAATGCCATCTGGGTCATCGTCGATCGACTAATCAAGTCAGCACACTTTATTGCCATCAAAGTTACTTGGAGTGTTGATCACCTGGCGCAGATTTATCTTGATGAGATAGTACGGCTGTACGGAGTTCCAGTATCCATCATCTCCGATCGGGATTTACGGTTCATGTCGCAATTCTGGAGTAACCTTCAGTCGGCGCTGGGTACCAAATTGTAGTTCAGCTCAGCTTACCATCCTCAGACCGACGGCCAAACGGAGCGGGTCAATCAGATTCTCGAAGACATGCTACGACTATGCACAATTGACTTCAAATCAAGCTGGGACAATCATCTACCTCTGGCCGAATTCGCATACAACAATAGCTATCAATCCAGCATTCAAATGGCACCGTATGAAGTCTTGTACGGACGCAAGTGCCGATCACCCATTTACTGGGACGAAGTCGGAGAGCGACAGATTCTCGGCCCGAAACTGGTGGAACAGACCGTACAAAAAATTTGACTCATTCGGGAAAGACTAAAGACACAGAGTCGTCAGAAAAGCTATACGGACGTTCATCGTCGACCCTTCGAGTTTCAAGAAGGCGATCACATATTTCTCAAAGTGTCGCCCATGCGGAGAGTTACTCGGTTCGGCACAAAGGGGAAGTTGAGTCCGAGATTCATTGGGCCGTTCGAAATACTCGAACGGGTCACGCCAGTGGCCTATAGAATTGTCCTACCGCCGGCGCTAGAAGGTGTACACAATGTCTTCCACGTCTCTCAATTACGGAAGTACGTGCACGACCCGAGCCACGTGGTAGATTTTGGCCAGCTGGAGCTAAAGTCCGACTTATCCTACGTTGAAGAGCCAGTTCAAATCTTAGAACGTAAGGATAAGCTGCTGCAAAATCGAGCGATCTCTCTCGTCCGTGTCCTCTGGAGGAACCATTCGGTCGAAGAGTCGACGTGGGAGCTTGAATCGGAAATGAAGGAAAAAATTTCTTCATTATTCGCGTAGAGGTAGGTTCTATCTTTAAGTTTCGAGGACGAAACTTTTTATTAGTTGGTTATGGTGTAGTGCCCCGTCCCTACATCGTGCCCCATTTTCGTCCACGGGGTGTGCGAGAAAGGAACACTGTCGCTATCGATTCGGTCGGGACCGATAGGTCGGAATCGGTCGAGTCGATCGAACGGGAACGGTTGAATTAAGATCCATTTTACGTTATGGAATGGCTTCTTCGGAACCAAGTCCCATATTCAGCAGGTTGCGCCTCGAGGATTGGATCTGCGGCTGAGTCGGGAGAGACCTCACGTTGCTCTGATTTTCATGCCGTACTTGATTTGGCTTTGGCTTTGGTTTTTGTGAATGCGCTTTTCGTGAATGTTTTTCGAATGAGTTTTTGTGACTTGCGTTTTCGAGCTTCGCATTCATATCAAATTTCCTTAAATTATACAGTGTTCTAATCAGTTACTTATGCGATTGCAGGTGATCGCGTAGGCGACGTCAGCGCAGCCAACCGGTCGCTCGCTTGAAGCAAGGCTAAGGCGAGTGGCTGACCTCCTTCGCCTCGTCCCTCTATTTCAAAAATCAATATGAAGTCAAATGAATGCTTGTCATAATAGTATAAAATCAAAGAAATCGTGGCACGATTCTTCACGAAACACTTGCTATCAAACTGCCGGTTTTGAAAATGGAAAACGTGTTTTCTTATACAAATCCACTTAGCCTATGCAAAACAATGAATGAATTGATTATCGTTTATCGCAACGATACGGCTAAGGAAGCAAATCGACTAAGTTCAAAAGAAAACGGTCATTAGACAACTTGTCGATAAGGTAAAGTTTCTTTGAACGGTTGCCTAGGCCAAGGGACCGATTCGGCCCGGGAGGAACGAGTGTAGCAGCGCCAGCCTTTCATCGGCACGAGTTATGCGAAAACTTTTGCACAAGGCTCGCTACCCGACGTAAAAGGGTCGTCGTCTAACCCTGCTATAGTCCGCGATGGCTTGACATTGCCAGTGGCCTTCACACCCCTTTCACGGCTTAACAAGTACACGGGATACGGGATGGATATGATAGTTGCTTAATGTTATATAATTTTATATACTTGCCTAAAAACATGTTGACATGTAATTGATCAGGATGGTTAGAAAGATCACGTAAAAGGCTAGCTAACATGTTTATAAAACTTCTTGAATCAAATGCAGAGCTTGGATTTAATTAGCCATTTGCCAGTACATGTGTTCATACTGATCCTGGCTCTTTGCAGGTCCTGCGAACCAGGAAGGACGTGCCAACTAGCTCGGCGACGTTCGTGATTTTGAAGCTTCGGCCGTACGTCGAAGACTTTTCCTGCGACTCTACTTTTGAAGGCTCTCGACAGTCCAAGGAAGATAACTCAGCGTCCCTCCCATCCAGGTCACTGGAGTACTTTGTTGTATATTGAAGGATGTGTACAATGTATGGAACGGCTATCTCATCGGCACTCTTTTGTAATCGAGTCATGTTGTAGCCCGTGCGATATGAGTCTTGTACTAGAGTCTGTAAAAGATGTTCATTATCAATAAAAAATCAAGTTTTCTTTACTTAATGTGTGATTCATTTTGTCTGCGTACTCTCTTAGATCTCGTGTCTCGGATTTCCTTTTGACTATGCCTTGTGCGATCGCAAATTAGGTTCGCACGGCATCACGCCCAGGAGACGACTATCGATTCGACGAAATCGGGGCGTGTCACCATCGCCTGAAGCACGGTCTACTTGTCGCCTTAAATTATAGTGACTCCATCGCCTGAAGCATAGTCTATTCGTTGCCCAGAAGCGCAGTGGCATCAAAGCTCCGTCAGATGCGCAGATCGCATAGCCGTGCAGCCCTACGAAGTGATATGGTTCCACGTGGCCAGATAGGTGTGTATATCTTTTCAGGATACCACCCTATCAGTTTGTTTAAACCACTGCTCTTAAGATAAGACATAATTTGATTCAGTTAATAAGAGCAATATCTTATCGATTTATTTAAACCACAGATAAGGACGGAGTTTGCTCTTATGGACGAAAGTCATATCCTACTGGTTTGTTTAAACTAATGGCCCCCTAAGATAAAACAAAATCCAACTTTGAGGATAGGAACAGAATCTGCTCAGATTCATCCGATCAACAAATAAGCACACGATACGTGTCGCTTATTCAGTTATGTTGATAACTCCCCAAAAGATCTCGATAGAAGAGAATTCTCATGCCTGCCACATGTCAGCTCAACGGTAGCCCTGACCATGTTGCCTCAAGATTCTTCTATATCTCTACATGTAGTATATCTGCACAATCCTTATGCACATCGCATATGTGCTTCCTTCTATAAATAAAAAAAAAGTTTTCCTTCGATAAAGAGGCTTCGAAATCTTTAACTTCAGCATCCTCTTGATTGGTAACCCTAGAGTTTCAATCACCAGCATCAGAAAGCCAAAGTAAGTTCAACTTGTCGTCAGATCGTCAACGGAGTAAAAGAGCTGCTACACTGCTCGATCTCCATCGTTACACTTTTCCAAAAATTTTGTACTTAGATCTCCTATTTAGGAATCGATTGTACTCTTTTTACATTTAAAATACAAAAAGTTCGTATAACCTTTTGCCATGACAAACACACCCCTGACAAGGTTGATGCTATGATGGTCAAGGCGAAGGTGTCAGCTCCTTTGGTAGATGTTGAGGGGAATCCCACCTCTATAGTCCACAACTACTTTTTCCAAAACTTGACTGCCTTGAGCCCAAAAGCGACGATGGCTGCCTTTTTGATGATATGGCTGTAGAAGACTGGGGTACTTAGAGGTTTTAGATCTGTAGGAAGAGTGACTCGGGACATCATCATGCCGGCTGTGAAGATGGTCTTTGGTCACCCGCTGGCTTTGCTCCCAGCTATGGTGTGTGATACTCTACGAGGCTTACGGGATCTTTTGCAAAAATAATAGAGCATCGTAGGGGAACTGGTAAATTTTCTTAGGCTGCAATCCCATACCACTACCCGATGGCCTGGTCAGCGCTACATCGCCCAGATGTGATAGCCCCTAACACCATCGAAGGTTATGAGGAGGGGGATGCAACCCTGCTCAACTATCGTCGGGCAAAGTGGGTCCATCAAGGCATTTTCGTCTGTATATGGGTATTGGGTCGCTTGGATGGCTACAACTTTAATAGGACTTCGCCCTCTTACAGAGGCTATTTTGCAGAAGATAAGCTAGTAGACTAGGGCGAGGAAAAGAGCAACCTGACTCACGGCACTTTCTGTTGGCTGTAGTCCATCCGTCCCTCACACTTAGTGCGCCGAAATCAGAATCGGGTGTTCCTGGAGCCCTATCTGATGAGTCGATTTGTGCGGCAATTTGATTACAGCCAGACAATGATGGACAACCCGAGCCTGTGCCTGGGTTACGAGGGCAGTCTACTGGATGGCGCTCGTGTGTGGTATTATTATAATACCAGGTGTACTGGGACAAGTTTTACGATCCTTGTAATTTGAGGGGAGATCCACATCTTGTACTCCGTCGTGAAGTTTTACTGCTTGGTGAATAACTTTTCATCGGGCTATGATAGAGAACAGAGTCTAATTGAGGGGACGAAGTTGGAGGCCAATCAGTCGGTCCTTAGGCGCCTCTGAGAGTTTACATCATCGAGTGGTAGAACCTCGGACGGGTCCAGTACCTCCCAGAAAGAAAGAGAAGATGTGACGCCCTTGAATACCCCGTCGAAACGTCAGGCCTCCCTGGAGGCGAGTTCCCCATCTACCAAGAGATTCAAGCGGACTGTACATAAGCAAAGCGGATCTGCGCGACGGTCTTTACCACAAAAGAAGACTCCACCTACTAAATCTTCTTTATAGGTACACACTAGTCTTTTTACCCTGGTTTCATCTCAT
Source organism: Iris pallida (assembly GCA_029216955.1). Lineage (NCBI taxonomy): Eukaryota > Viridiplantae > Streptophyta > Magnoliopsida > Asparagales > Iridaceae > Iris > Iris pallida. Next base: position 47,615 of record JANAVB010039272.1, on the reverse strand, counting down.
GCCTTATACTTATTGTTATTTTGTTTGTAGAGAAAAAGAGATAATCGGGGCAGTCGGAGAGAGATACGACTGATCGTAACCTAAAATTCTTGGGGAACTTCCTGAGGAGCCTCTTACTAGGGCGCCCCTCCGGGTGTCATTGCATTCAGAAGTTAGGGTTACGGCCTTCGTACCAACCGGCGGTTCTCCTTCGAGAAGGAAAGAAGGAACCACTTCTGCTGCGGGGCCCTTGAATGTCGATGTGCCTATGATCATGAGGGCTGAAAAGGCTAATGTCCCAGAGGAGAACCTGGCGACTGCAGCTACTAAGGCCGCTGACTCAGAAGAAGTTTCTCCTTTTGCTCCTTTTGACTATGAAACTCAAGACTTTTCGGAGTTGATGTCTTCGTATCAGAAAGAGACTTTTATATGACAGACTGTGGATGAGCCTGTCATGATATTCCGGGTTGGTCTTGTAGTCGCCAAAGGCGTGCCCCAATAACTCGTATTCGAGATGGGTCGAACGGTCGGGGATACTGAAGGCACTGCCCGAGATTCTTCTACCAAACCTCATCTCTATATTGATGAAGTGGTTGAAGGGACCATCGAAGTTCATGGAGGGGAGGAGGATAAGATAGCTAATGAAGTGTTGGCCGAAGAGGCCATTGGAGAGTTGGTTGGTGTGCCATTAAAACACCGGCCGAGGGGGCCATTAAAAAGTTGGTCCGGGAGGCCCTTGTGACGGCGACCGAGGAGGTCATCAAAGAGTTAGTCGATGCGATCATGGAAATGGCGGTCGAGGAGGCCACTGAAGAGTCGTTTGATGTAGCCATTGAAATGACAGATGAGGAGGCCAATGAAGAGTAGTCGATGCGGTCGTCGAAGAGCCGGTTGAAGAGATCGCTGAAGGGTCGGCCTAGGCAACCGTTGAAGAGCCGATCGATGAAGCCACTGAAGAGCCGTTCGAGGAGACCGCTGAAGATTTGGTCGAAGAGACCACTGAAGAGCCGGTCGAGGCATCCACTGAAGAGGCGGCCAGAGAAGCTGTTGATAGGTCAGCCGAATAAGCCCTCAAAGATCGGGCTGACAAGCTAGTTGTTGAAGTAGTCAGTGCACCTTTGGTGGCTGGGAGAGTAGGAGTTGGCTCTGGGATAGAGGGGGCTTCTCCTCTGGGAGATCCTGACCCAGTATATGTCCCATAGGAAGCCACACATAGGGCTTCTTCTGAGACAGTGGTACAGGAGTTGGATCAAATAGCGCCTGCGGCTAGTGCTGTTATTCCATTGGCAGTTTTGTCCTCGGGTATGGGCGTTTCTACCCCCAGCAACTGCCTCTAGTTCTACAGTGCCTTCGGCTATGGTTGCTCCTGCTCAACCTACTCCAGGACCATCTACCGGGGCGCTACCTATGACCCCGATAACTGCGGCCGAAAGTGACTACTACGCCACCCTTATTCTCGGTACTATTTATACTACTTTTAAGCGTAGAATTGAGAGTGTTCTTCAGAAAAAATGGACCTTCGCGCTAGCTTGGTCTACAGTAAGAGCCCAGTTGTTGGCCTTGCGAGAGTATCCTGGGTACAAGGCAAAAGCAGATGTCCTGGAGGTCTCTTTGGTAGAGTTGGAAGCCACTGTACTGGAGCTTCAAGGCCTTGAGAAGAATCTTTTGTCTATGGTGGACGCAGAGTAAGCGAAGATGGCTATGGACTCTCCCGATATGAATTGGGGCGAGAGGCCGCGGTATGCCAGCTTATTAAGATCGAGGCTCGGATCGGGAAGATGGACACCGCCGAGGAGATCCAGGTCTGTCGCCAAGCCACTTTGGAAGAACAATGTGAAAAATCTCCTCGAGCAAATCCGACTTTTGGAGGAAAAGCTGGCTACTACTGAGAGTGAGCTGGAGAAATCTAGGGACGAACGGAAGTACCTTTGCCTATAGTCCGAGGCTTTGGCTCAAGAGAAGAAGAAACTCGGCACTTATCAGACGGAGTTGGAGGCTGCTTACCAAGGCCTGTCACAGCTGAGAGATGAGGCAGCTAGGCATCAGGAAGCGGAGCACCGAGAAATGGAGTCTGTCGGACCCAGGATCGTCCTCCTAAGGAACCAGATTGATGGGCTCATGCATCGGCCTACTTAGGCATCAGTCTTGATGTCTTCTTTTTGTTCCCCTCCTTTGGAGAGGTTTTTCATTTTGATGTAGTAGAATTCCTTTTCCTTCATGAATAAAAGTCGTCCTTCTTTATTTGCTCACCCGTTTATGAACTCTTTGAAATAGCGTAACTCCGTTGGGATATTTTTATGGGGTGTTTACTCAAAAGTAATATGGACATGGTAAACATGGGATTTATGGTAAAAAATTTCTTACTCAGAGGTTATGTAGACATGGTAAGAATATATTCTGTGGGGATGTATAGAACGACCCAGAGGTAGTATGGACATGAAATGTTCTATAGATGATTATGACAACATGAGGTTTGCCATAGGAAAATGTCTACTCAGAGGTAATATGGACGCGGTAGACATGAACCTTGTTGTAGTATAGAAAATGACTCAGAGGTGATATGAACTTAGAAGTTCTCTACTGGGGCAATGAAAAATGGATGAATTAGTTAGTAGAATCTATAAACACCTACGGGGGATATGGAAATACATGTTGATTTAGAAATCAGACATAGTATTTCTTTAGGAACTTGTCTTTGATCGGTATCATTATCAAATCGCCGTTAGGTTTGGCAAGCCGATAACCACCATTGGAATAGACCGTCTCTATGATGAACGGTTCTTCCTACTTGGGTTTGAATTTGCCAGGTGTCTTGTGAGTCATCACCATTGGTCTCTGAATGGATAAGACGAGGTCATCCACTTGAAATGTTCTTTCTTTGACCTTTTTGTTGAAGGCCCCGAAAATCTGAGCTTGACACAGCTCGATACGCTGCTGAGCTAGCAGATGCTTTTCGTATAGCGCTTCCAAATCTTGCGGCCGACGGTGCTATTGTCTTCGTCTGTCAGCTGATTGGTGACGGCTATCCGTAGAGTTGGAATCTGGATCTCCAGCGGGAGTACTGCTTCACTCTTGTAGACGAGAGAGAATGGCATATTGCTAGTGGGTGTCCGAACAGTTGTACGGTAAGCCTATAGACATTCGTCGGGTTTTTCATTCCAGTCGTGCTTATTGGAAGATACGACCTTCTTGAGTAACTTAACGATTGTCTTGTTGAATGCTTCGACTAGCCCATTCACTGCAGGATTATAGGCCGTCGATGGTACGTTCTATATCCAATTTTTATTACAAAATTAATGGAATGCGTGGCTTACGAACTGAGGGTCGTTGTCATGGTTAATCCTTCGAGAAACTCCGAAGCGGTAGATAATATGATGCTTGACAAAGTTGATCACGTTTGAGGTTTTTACCTCAGCCAATGGTATCGCCTCCGTCCATTGGAAAAATAGTCGGCGATAGCGAGGATGAACCGATGTCCTTTAGAGGATAGAGGGCTGATCGACCCGATGATATCCATTCTCCATGCTTCGAACGGCCAAGCAGCTACAGTAGGGTATAGGAACTCAGAAGGTTGGTGGATGGAGTCAGCATGCAATTGACATACCCCACACTTCTTATCATAATCAATGGCATCTGTCATCATAGTGGGCTAGTAGTAACCCATGTGACGCAGTCAGTCCTGCAACTTAGGACCAGGATGGTAAGCTCTACAGGTACCATCGTGTGCCTCTCGGAGTGCTTCTTTTGTTTCGAGATTTGATAGACATCGAAGGAGAAGTCTGTCAAATGAACGACGATACAGCATTTTGGTAGCTGTGTCATAGTAGAACCGGAGCGACCGTCTTTTGATAGAAGTGGCTTCCTTCGAGTCCTTGGATAGGATTCCATAGATTGTATAGTCTATGAACGGGAATTGCCAATCTCGAATATCGATGTTGGTGTCTGTTTGCACTAAGTAGCTCAGACAAGTACGTAGATTGTTCTTTGGGCAAACCAGCTCTTGACCTATCAGGGTGACGAAGTGCTGGGTACCAACAGGAGCTACCAAAGAAGCGGTGAGACCGACGAGGGTATCGACCTCCAGATTTTGTAATCGAGGTACATGTTCTATAAAGAACCCTGTAAAGGTAGAAATGATGTCGATTGCCGCCTGATGGTAAGAAACTAGGTCTTCATGTCGAACCTCATATTGGCCTCGAACTTAATTGACTATCATATTTGAGTCACCTTAGGCCTCGAGGTAGTCAACCCCTAACTGTTTGGTGAGCTAGAGCCCGGTGATGAGAGCGTTGTATTCAGCAACATTATTGGTGTATAATTCCATGAGAGAATATGTAAGATGGATGACTATACCGTCATGGGTAACGAAGATTATTCCTACTCCCACAATAATTTTGCCCTTAGGGCCTGTTCTTGAGGCACTGTCAAAGAACATTCGCCGTACAAGATTGTCGGTGACCGCATTGGACTCCAAAACCTCGTCGGGAATACCGTCCTAGAGTTTTAACATTTTCGGTACCGGATGTGCAGCCAAGAAGTCTGCCAATGCTTGACCCTTAACCGCCTTTTGTGGGACGAACCATATGTCATAAGGTGTCAAGAGAATCGCCCAAGTAGATAACCACGAATTTAGTGCCCCTGGCTTAGTTATAAGGACTCTAAGGGGATTAACTCTAAAGATGACGTGAATCGTCTGTCTGGCCACATAATAGCACATATTTTGGATGGTAAAGACTAGGGTGAGACACTCCTTTTCGATAGGATTATACCAATGTTTGGCACCAATCATGGTCCTACTCAGATAGTAGATTATCTGTTCATGGCCTTCGTTGCTTTTCTGGGTGAGCAAAGTGCCCATAAAATGGTCCATGGCTCGGACGTATAGTAGAAAGGGCCTCCCTACGACTGGTACTACCAGGACTGGGGGACTGGTAAGATATTTCTTGATTTCGTCAAACGCACGCTAGAATTCTTCGATCCATACATAAGAAACCCCTTTCTTCATTAGCTTGGTGAAGGGTTGGCCTCGCCCCGAAAGATTTGCTATGATCCTTCGGATGTATGCCAAGCATCCTTGAAGGCCTCGAAGCTCACGGAGATTCTTCGGGGGAGCCATGTCCAGGATTGCCTTAGTCTTTTCAGGGTCAATATGAATAACCTTGGCCGTGACGATGAAACCCAGGAACTTGCCACTAGAAACCCCAGGAAAGACTTGGTTGGGTTCATCTTTAATCGATGTTTCCGTATTAAGTCAAACACCATCCTCAAGTAATCCAGATGGTTGGCTTTCTTCCGAATTTTAACGACAATGTCATCAACATAACATTCCACCATTTTCTGAAGATGTTTGTGAAATATGGTGCTCATAGCATGCTGATACGTTGTGCTAACATTTTTTAAACTGAAAGGCATCACTATGTAATAGTAGATTCATTTTAGAGTTCAGAATAAAGTATGCTTTTTATTATTATGGAACATCTTAATCTGGTTGTAGTCTGAGAACCCGTCCATGAAGGACATACGTTTGAAGCCACAAGTGTTGTCGATCATCACATCCGTGATTGGAAGGAGAAACTCATCTTTTGGACAGGCCAAGTTGAGATCCCTAAAGTCTATGCAGACCCAAATCTTCCCATTCTTCTTGGTGACGGAAATAACGTTGGCTATCCGGATGAAAATGTCACTGTTGTTGCTTGACCGATTTTACGTCTGGTCGAATGTTGAGTTTATGCATTACGACCTGTGAGTCCAGTCCTGGCATATCCTTATAGCTCCAAGAAAAGACGTCGATGAACTCTTGGATAAGTTGTACCAGCGATTCTTTATCTTCCCCTTTCAGGCTCTTACTAATGAAGATCAGCTTAGGTGAAGCCTTACCTCCTAGGTCGATTTGTATGACCTCGTCTTCGGTGGGAGGTTTTTGTTGTTTAAAGCGCCATTCCTATTAGGATCCTAGGTGATGAGTTCAGGGTTCTTCTTCGAAGAATTCTAGCATCTGGTCTTTCTTCTCAACTGGGGGATATGCAGAGACCATATTGACTGACAATATCTTCTTGAAGGCATAGCCGATACTGGTATCGGAGTGCCAGGTCGAGGAATCGGAGGAGTGGGAGTGCATCATGACCTTGGGCTCCAAACTCACCGAAGTTGTCATAGGTGTAACATAAGCCAACCCCCGACGAGTATGTTGGTAGCAGTTTTAAGACTTTTCCTTTGGAACACGAAGTCGTAAAGGGAGGCGTCGGCCTTTGCCATGGTTCAGACCTCTACCACTAGTCAAGTCATAGCCCATCTTTTGGATAAGCTGCTTAGCTTGAGTGGTATAACGATAAAGTTTCCATTATCGGATTCTGGTTCGACAGGAGTGAGTATTTGGGGACATTCTACTCGATCGAAGATAGTGGGTTCCTCGTCTTTTTCCATGCTGGAACCATGAAGTAAGCATCTCGGGATAGGACAAATTGGCTTGTAAGATTAGCGGCTGTCACTTGTGTTTGTAGCATATACAGAGCATTATCTAAGAAATACATAGCATTTTAATATGTACAAGAGTAATTCAAAGATGGCTTTCTATTAATAAAATACAAAATTTTATCTCGAGAAATTACATCACTCACGGAAGGTGCCTCAGCATTGGCGCACATGTAATCCCCAAACTCCTCGTCAGTAAGGATCGGGGTCGCCATGGGAGAAGGTAAAGAAGGTCTCCTCTTCAACTTGACTACCAGGGGAGATGGAAGCGGAGATCCTTGTAACCTCAGGACTGCTTTAGGGGCCTTTCGAGGCAGCTTGACCTGAGTAGTTTCCTGACTTGTTGTTGACGACATGGGGGACAAGGGAGTAGGAGCCTTCCTCCGAAGCTTGACGACAAGAGGCACTGATGTTTGGGAAGGCTTTCCCTTCAATCGAACTCTCAGTGGTTCTTCAGCAATTGTTGCGCTCTCAGATGTAGTCCCTGCCTGATCGTCTGCATCATTGGCATTGTTATTCCAGGGGACTAATTTGTACAGATCAGCATCAGTACAGTATGCTTCAAGTCCTTGGAACGGATCGATGTCAGTAAACTCGGTCTTGATAGTCCCATCGCTGGCCACATACTTCATGCATTGATGGAAGGTGGAGGGCACGATCATGTATTCATATATCCATGGTCGACCCAACATCATGTTGTAGTTTATGTCAGCATCAATGACATAACAAGTCACATTCGTCTGGAGATCGCCTATCTGGCATTTCAGACGAATCTTGCCTAAGGGCTCGCTCTTTCCAGTATTGAAACTGCTGATTGTAGTATTAGATGCAGTCAGCTGATGCACCGGAATCCCCAAGGTCTGTAGTATTTTTGGAAGATTATGCTGAGGGAGAAGCCGTGGTTGATATGAATACAATCGACCTTGATTTCACCAATATACCCTGTATAGTACAGGGGTCTATTGTGCCGATTATTCTTCAGCAACATGTCTTGCTAGATGAAGGTGATGTTAGGGATCATATCAACTACGTTGTGACAATGTGGGCAAGCGGCAGGATCCTCCTTGGGTGATTGAACCTGGATAAGGAACGAGTCAGCATTTTGTAATGCCTCGCTGAGGGTATCCTGAGTCTCTTTAGAGTGATGGTAAAGCTCGAAGAGTGACAGCCTAGTTGTAGTATTGGCAAGTTGTGCCAATATATCAAAGTTGTAGGGCTTGATCGGCCCCACCGCAGAGTCTTTTCTCAGCGGTTTGTCAAAGAGAACCTCATTATGCTTCTTCTTGTCTGCTACAAGAGTTTGAGACGGACCTTCTTTCGAAGTATCAGATGCGATGACAACAGCAGGCGGAGGTGCTTCCTCCTCCATAGCTTTATTGTCCTCTCGTTGGTAAGCCGAGCGAGTGGTAACCTGGGCATCATCGGTCGAGGTAGAAACCATACGACATGACTTTGTTTTCTTCCCCTTAACAGGGAGCGCTGTGGGCAACATCATGTCTGGGGCAAGATCAGGATGGATCCACATTGCCTTGCGATGTTGTAAGCGGGATAAGACCCTAAGCATTGTCACGGGCCGGTGGAAGGTTGATCACTTCCATTATCGTCTTGGAGATGGGGACAACACCATCTTGGGCTTCTGTCTTTGGGAAGCTACCGAATTGGAGGGTCACCATATTGGCGGTGACGGTCTTGTCCTCGTAATCAAGCGAGAGGACCATAGCATCAATGAGCCGTCGAATCTGCTTCTTCAACACGTAGCAGTCACGTATTGAATGGTGGATGTATTGCTGATAGTTACAGTCCTTTGGATAATTCACTTTTACCACTTCGTCAGGATACTTGGAAGGCGAAAGTTACAACTTGTCGCCTTTCATCAGTACGTTGAAAAGCTCTAGTACATCTTCATCATTTAAGGAATAGTTTTCCTTCGATTTTGGCACTTCTGCCAGCTTCTTGTTCATGGACGCTGAAACCTTGGATATGTTGGCGGCCAGGGCTTGTTTCCCCTTTTCGTCTTTGTTGGTAGGGTTATTACTAGATGAGCATTTCCTTTTGTCTTCGAGTGTAGGGAAGCTCAGTCCCAGTAGATATGCATCTCGACCTTTTCTTTTGGCCATATCCGCACCGATAATAAAAGGCGTCCATTTTGTGCATGGAGCACTTTGCCAGAGTTTGATTGTGGGAAGCATATTCTTACGGCATGAGTCCATAAGCATAGGCTCGGGGACACCCGACGGTAGCCTCAGGGCCGCCTGGCGGAAGCGCTCGATGTAAACGCGTACAAGCTCATTTTCCTTCTAGACAATGTCCATAAGAGTGGACATTGTCATGTACATTCCTCCTTCGTAGAAGTGAGAGAGGAAGAGACGCTTCAGATCATTAAATGACGAGATACAGTTATCGGGGAGACTACAAAACCATTCGTATGCTATCCCCTACAATGCCTCAAATGAATAGATTTATGAGCAAGGCATCGTCCTTTGGTAAATGCCTCGTTATAGAGGCAAAGTACCTCAGATATCGACGGGAAGACTATTTCCCCTCGAATGGTGCAAGCGTCTATAGTTTGTACGTTGTCCCACTCAGGGGGATATAGTGCCAAATCTCCAGCTCTCAAAGCGACTCTTGCTTATCCCGGGTGTCGAAACGAGCGTACAACTCCTTGAGAGCCTGTTGCATGTCATTTGACATTGTGGGTCCAGACATTGGTGGACCAGATGACTGCGGCAATGCTTGGTTTACAATCGGAGGTGGCGTATGGGAAGGGACATTGGAGTCCCCATTTGTTCCTAGGTCTTAACTTGCTGGAGTAGGAGGGTTGGAAGTCAATTTGTCCTTGATCTCCAGAACAACTGAAGTCAAGGCTTGCATGGTCTCGTTTAATGTGTTCAGACCTGTCTCATGGGCCTCTATATATTATTGATGGTTGAACCCCTCACTGCTTTCCATGTTGTCCCCTTCGGCTATGTAAACGGTCATCAGGTGAGGGAAAATAGAGGGCACCATGGATCTTTCGCTCTCCGGTTCAGACCCTTGAGTTCCGCTTTCCTGAGGGTAGACGGGTAGATTGTAATTGTCCTTCAATTCAAAGTAGTTTTTACCCCCAGCTTGTTCATAGCTTGGGCCAACAGAGACATCTGTATTAGTTTTGTACAAACCCTCTTCTGGCTGGAATGAGGGATTGTCATGGAATGTCGGGTTTTGACTACCCCCAGCCAGTGTTGGGGTCGAAGTGACAGTCCATTGTGACAAGGGTTTGGTCCTGGCTCGGGTGTGTTGGAACACACTCTTACCGGGCACTACCAGCTTCCTGCCCCAAGTCGGCCCTTGGAATTGCTGGCCGAGATGAGAGGGTTCTTGGAGAGCTCCATGAGAGACGACGAACCTCGAACTGCATTGTATGAAGCAACCAAGAGTTCATCTTCTTCTTCGATCGACAATCTCTTGTCGAGTCTTTAATAGACAAGCACCGTCGGTCACAGTCGTTGAAAAACAGACTGCCTTTTAGTGGCGATGCGGTTGTTTGGTGGCAGCAACAGTTAATGCTAATGTTAGCATAAGTATGCCCTGAGACGGGTAAATTATACGTAACAGAGTCTTCTCTCGTCTTGTGCTTGTGAGAAATCACGTTGCACAAGTTAGAGGCTCCCACATCTATACTCACTTTGTGCGTACAGGTACACTGTGCGTGTGAGTGAAGATGTGAGGAGTGCTACCCCTACTCAGTCCATGCGCGTGAGACACGCTTAGGTTCTGACCAGGGAATTGCTCGTGAGGTAGATCTACTATATGCTTGCAGTAGTGTTGCTCGCATGAGTATGTCCCTATAGTATATGCCCCTAGTTTGGTTCATGCACATGAGTGCCCAAGTGACAGAGAGACTTTATTGGTCGAGGCATCGAAGCACCCGAACCAGTTCTGTACAGCTTGCCGTCAGTTGTGCGCATTACTGTCAACGCAAGTTTTCGGTTAGCTGTTGGCACAGCACACGTTGGTCACGCGAGGCACGTGCTACCTTAGATTTCTTCGTACTACCCATAGAAGGTGCATAATACTCGGAGTCCAACAAAGGGTATGCAATTCTGTCGAAGACAGAAGTTACTTCTTGCGTAGCGGCCTTCATGTACGGGCGGGGTGCTGTGCCTATTTTTTGGCTGCATCTTTGTGTTATGCACAGCCTGAGAGTAGTAGCCTTCCCTGTGCTTCCCAACAACTATCGTCGGTTGAGGAAGTGCAGCAATGGTCGATGAAGGTGCATCGTAAACACCTTAGTCCAGAGGAGCCTGGAGCGCATCCCCTTCGATCTTGTCATTCAGTACAGCAGCCTTGGGCACCCGGGTACGTCGAGTCTTCTTCTTCGGCTTTACTAGCCGCTTTGAAGGACTCGAGTTGTCTTCAGAAAGTAGATCTTCAAAAGCTTGTCAGTCGAAGCATACAACTAGCATCTTCTGGGAAGACCCCAGCAAGTTGTTGTCAGAATACGTTACTACCTTCTCGTCGGAGGAGAAGGACGTCCCAGCAATGTCGCCATTTTGTTTGCCATGAGCAAAAAGTTGAAGAACTTTTGTATCTCAAACTTTTAAAAGAGTACAAGAGAGATCCTAAACAGGAAATCTAAGTACAGTTGATTCTGGAAAAGTATGATGATGGAGATCGAGCACTGCAGCAGCTCCTTTACTCCGTTGATGATCTGACTAAATGAACTTGCTCTGGCTTTCTGAATGCATGTGATTGGTGATCTGGGTTGCCAATCAAGAAGCAGTCGAAGGATCCTGAATGAAGGAAGACTTCTTCTATTTGTAAACGAGCACATAAATGATGTGTGCAGGGGTTTTGGCGTACAGTCGCATTGTGCGCACGAGATTTTAGAAGAATCTATTATAACCGCACTATGGGGGCTACTACTGAGCTGACACGTGATAGTTGTTAGGATTTCCTTGTTGTTGAGATCTCGGACAGTTGGCACCACTCATCATCAGTGACACATGGTGCGCATATACTGCCCAAAGATCTCGTTCAGTTTAAACAAACTAGTTTTTGATTTTATAGAGGGAGCAATGGCTTGAACAAACTAGATCGGATTGTATCTGAATAGACTATTTGAACAAACTAGATCAAATTGTATTTGAAGAGATATGACTGTTTAAAAAAACTATTCTGATTGTATCTGAAGAGATACGAGTTTTTAAACAAACTAGATCTGATTATATCTGAAGAAATACAACTGCTTAAACAAACTAGATCTGATTATATCTGAAGAGATACGGCTGTCATACTGCCCACATGACATGGTGACACATTTGTGAAGGAACTGCAAGTTATATGAGTTGTGCTTTTGAGGGACATCGAAGAGAGTGCGCTTCCGAGGCAATAAAGAGACTGCTTATGAGATGATGAGTGACTACGCTTTTGAGGCGACGAGTGACTGTGCTTTCGAGGAGCTATGAAGGAACTGTACTTCTGGAAAGCTCTGAAGAGGCCGCACTTCTGAGGAGCTCTAAAGGGACTGCGCTTCTAGAAAGCTCTGAAGAGGCTGCGCATTTGAGAAGCTCTGAAGAGGCTGCACTTCTGAGAAGCTCTGAAGGGGTTGCGCTTCTGAGAAGCTTTGAAGGAGCTGCGCTTCTGGAAGCTCTGAAAGAGCTGCACTTCTGAGAAGATCTGAAGGAGCTGCACTTCTGAAAAGCTCTGTCACTGCGCTTTTGGGGCGCCTGGTGACTGCTTCTGAGCGGCTGAGTCGATGCTTAGTTATTGCTGCTATTTTGGTGGCTCGAGAAGCGGTGACTAAAGACTTAGTCAAATGACTTCATTAAATAAAGTTCATTGTGATAAATTCTAGGTTCATCTTATTAACTCAGGGCTTTTGACCAACTGCCACGTGGCGTGTGGGTTAGACTAACACAGCCTATATAAATGTGAGCTTTTGAAGAAGTTATTGTTTATCGCCTCTTGACATACCTCTGTCATGATTGTCACGCCCCAGAACCAGAATACTAAAGAGCGGAGGCGAACATAGCCAGCTATGTATAATAAAATGGAATCCATCTCACCATACGGTCACGACTGTCTATATATAAGGGTTTAACTACAAGCCATCAGTCTCTTATGGTCAATAACAAGCCTAGTGTCTCAATCACAAGCAAGCAAGTAAAGTTACAAGATGTAAGATCACCAAATATACAATAGTAAGGCGTCCCAAATATTACATATTCAGCTGATCATGAAGCTAGTCATTACAAAATATGAGGACTAGCAAGAGTTTTAGTCATACATGATCAACCCTAGGATTTGCCAATCATGTTACAGCCCGTAGGCAGACAATAAATAAAAGGTGCAATACAGCTAACAGGTGCTCGCCGGTTAAATGTCTCAAAAGAATAATTTTTACAATAGAGTGGGAGAGCCAAAATAAACCCACTCGTTGCCAGGGTTCCGTCTAGTGGTCACCATCTGGCTGGAAAGTCGATAGATCCTCGGAAGCTACTCCGGTATCTGGCCATACAAAACCAGCTGGGTCAGATCCCAGAAACCGCAAGTGCCACAAAGGAGGCTTCACTTAGGAACTAAAACCAGCAATTAGCACAAGAATAATAATATATAATAAAAGACAGTAATTAAGGAAAAGCATGACAGGTGATATACGATGAGATAACCATGGGACTATTCAGATAACCAGGTTACAACCCGTAAACCAAACAAGGACCGGGGTTGTAACCCTTCGTCTGAACATAACTTTGTTTCTTCCACCATTTATCGGCAAGATAAATATAAGAAATCAGGTCAAGTAACAATCTTGTACAGGATCAAGACAAGACTAGACTGATTATGCCTCATCCAACAATCACGGCCAAGCAATAAGTACGGCTTGATACTTTAACTAACTAGGGTTATCGCAGGCCTAGTTACTAGCAAGATGCAGTAATATGTTCCTCCAGCCACAATCTCTGCAGACCATCCAGGTTACCCAGGTCGAATATTAGTACAATAAGGGTGCAACACATGACAGTGTGCTGGAAATGTACCCTACTCGTCGGCAGGCTACAGATCCCAAGTGGGGCGCCCAGATAACGGGATTGCCTGTAGCTAGAAAAATCTCTTCATGACTACTGGATTATTCTAATAATTAGCCTTAGTCGATTTAGTAGGTACCCCTGACCGTGGTACTCAGGGGTCCCTGTCCTAGACATGATGCAAGACAAGACGGGTTGATTTGTACAAGCACAATCGTCCACGGTGTCCAGGTTATTCAATCTTGTCATGTCAAGCTAGCCGTCGCAACAGTCTTCAAAATATATCATGTCAGGTTTACTTGTCAAAAGTACGCCACGGCGGGCCACTTCCAAGAATTATCATGTCAAGTATATCATGTCAAGTTCACTGTCAGGAGTGCACCACGACGGGCCACTATCATGTCATGTCAAAAGTGCACCACAACAGGTCACCATCGTGTCAGGGAACACACTTAAATTAATGTGGCACAAGCATACAAGTGGTAATTAAATATTAGCAGGGGCAAGGACGTTGACTCATGCGGCTCAGGAAAGAAATTTGTTCATGCGGGCATGCAAGTAATTAAAATTAATGCACGTGAATGCAAGCGGCCATAAAATCAATAGAAAGGCCATGCGGCCAATAAATACAGTGAGCCATATGCAGCAAACAACTGTTGTGAGCCATATGTGGCTACAATAATTCATGCAGCCATAATATAATGGCCATGCAAAATAATTCATGCGGCTCAATGGATTGGTCCATACGGCCAGCTTAAGTTGATGGCCATATGCATGCGGCCAATATATTATATGCGGCCAAGAAATAATAAATGGATGGCCATATGCGGCTAATATTGAGTGCATATGCGGCTAGCATATATTTCCATATGCGGCCAAGTTAATATTTTCATGCAAGCAAACCATGCATGCAAGCAATGCTTGCAAATGCATGGCAATAATTAAATGCTGATGCTAGCATGTGCTAATGCATGCGGCAAATTTTTGTTTCCATGCAAGCACTTTGCTTGCTAATGCATGCAAAGTAATAAAAAGAAAAGCCATGCAACTTTTGTTTCCATGCAAGCTTAATGCTGATGCATGCAGAAGAAAAGCCATACGGCCAACTATTCAAATCCATGCGGCCAACTATTATTAAACATGCAAGCTACTGCTTGCATATAAGCATGCAAAAATGCAATTAATGCTAAGGCCAAAGCTAAATACCCATGCGACCAGCAATTGTAAGCGGCCAACACATTAATCCATGCGGCTCAGCATTGTATGCGGCCAGGGATGTGTAAGCATGTAAGGCTAAATACATGCAAGGCCAAGTGCAAATGCTAAAAAGCATACGGCTGCTTGCAAATGCTAATGCATGTTGCTAATGCATGCAAGCTTTAGATGTTCAGCTAAATATTTAATGCTTATTCCATGCAAGCAAAACATGTTGCATGTAAAAATTTAATACTAATGCTATGGCAATTATTTAATGCAAGCAATATTTAATGCTATTGGCCAAGGGCCATGCGGCTCACTTGGCAATATTTAATGCTAATGGCCAAAAGGCCCATGCGGCTATGAATTGGCAAATTACCATACGGCTAACCTTGTGTTGGCCATATGTGGCTGACTATTTAATCCCATGCAAGCAAAAGCTGATGCATGCATTAAATGCATGCAACTAGTTAAAAAGGCCAAAGGCAATTAAATAATGCAATTAATAAAAAGGCCAAGCAATAGCATTAATGGCCATGCAGAGAATTGGCCTTATGCGGCTAGAATTGGAGTGGCCATATGCGACCAAAATATAAGCATGCCAGCTAATGCTTGCAAAGGCCATGCGGCCAGCAATTGATTAATGCTCATGCGGCTCAGAGCTAAAAATGCTCATGCGGCCCATTGGATTAAATATTCAATTAAATGGCCATGCGGCTGGGAAAAATACTTGCCGCATGAAATAGTCATACGGTCAAGTACTGTTCTTCTTCTCCAATTTCCGAGAAGAAGAACACCATGAAGCCATGCTTCCAAGCTCCATAATTCCATCATCCAGAGTCCAAATCCAAACTTCCATAGGTCAAAATGGGGTAGAATAAAATTCTCTACAACATGGAACCATCAACTAGCAAAAATATGCAAGTTTGATAGATCAAAACTCCTAAAAACCGAAAATACCATAAAGCTAGATTTACAAGAAATTAACCATGGTAATAAAAAATACTAAGTACTAAAGTGGGTTAGAAACACATGAGGAAGACAATGGAACAATAAAAATGGGGTTCCTCCATGAAGCAAGATGCACTTGCCTAAACCTCTCTCTCTCTCAGGTTGGTGGAGAAGTAATGGTAGGAAAGAAGAAGAGTTAATGAGGAGAGAGAAATGTTTGGTGGAATATAAATAAAGGTGGTGGTGGTAGGTGGCTGTCACACCCCGATCCTGCAGAGTCTTTTCGTCCTCGCTTCGGACTCTGTGAGACCGTTCGTCCTTGCTAAGGCGTGATGTCGTACAAGCCTAAGTTGCGCTTGCACAAGGCCAAGACCTGTAACAAGATAAAATAGACAAGGTTGACAATATACAGCAGAACATAACGCAGATAATTGAAGAAGCAACGGACATATTTCAGAATACATGTATTGAACACAATGGTAACAAGAACATTTCTCTTTATTGATTTCATTTGAACAGATTACAAGCTCTCGATTCTCTCTGATATAATGTTACATTCTCTCAAAACTTTACGGATTACAATGATCCCGTTCCCATACATTACATCCCTTTATATACAAAACCAACTCTTGCAACAGATGTCATCTCTTGGCATCTCTTCTGATTTCTGGCTCCTAAGGATGAGGCACGGGCTATCGCTTCGGACTATCCTTCTCGATGCATATTGTGCCTGCATACAGACTGATGGTGGGTCAGTATATCAGCATATTGGTGAATTATGGACAAAGGGGCTACATTCTTCTGAAACGATCACTGTTCATTTAGTGAGAAAACATTTTCTTGTGATGTGATCTTGCTACTTTTACCTATGTTCATTCCATGCATACAGAGTCAGTTTACATCTCTTTTGAAAACATCTTTGAAAAGCTACAGTTTATTTCTCTTATTTTCATGTAAAGCATACAAGAGACTATTCATTTCTGTGGAGTGCGCAGCGTGTTTCATGAGCATAATCATTTCTTTATTCAAGCAACTCTTAGGGACAATTATAAGCACGATGTCATATCTTTTCTGTAAAAGAGGGGCATAGCATTTCATTGTATAGATAAATCTCTGCAAACAATTTATGTCAAAGACTTAAGCAGTACATATGCATCACTTTTAAGTGATTCTTACCATCGTCGACCGTTCATCCCTGCACAAGACAAGGATTAGCATAAACATGATAAAAACCAACATTTTTCTCTGTTCGTCTCTGCATCGTTAGCTCTCAACAAAACATTTTTTTACGGACTCATGCAACTCGATTGGCAGTTGTGATGCAAGGCTCAGCTCTGCACTGGTATATACATAGACCAGTAGTTGTGATGCTCCGGGTCAGCTTGTACTGATAACGTACATGCTAGCAACTGTGCGCATGGTTCAGCTCTTCACCAACCGACACTTATCTATATGATGGTCCATGGGAAACCCATGATTAACCGCTGTGACACTTGGGTTCAGCTCGTCGCTAGTGGACACTCTATACACCCCTTGGTCTCTTTACCGCAGGGCGTTACTCTATCCCCCCAGGCCGAACAGCTCCGGTGCCCCAGAACCGGTCGTGAGGATCTATACTTGTGCACAAGTTGTCCAAGACCAATACAAATGCAGCTATCAGATAAAACTATCATGCATCAATCGAGCAACTTGTAAACATTTTCATCTTCTTCTTTTTCATGTATTGAGCCAATAGCTCTACTCTTTTCTCTATACAGACAAGCCGTATCATCTCTTTTAACAGCACAATATGCCTTCTCTGTACATCTTTTCTTATAGCAACAGTCAAGGGACAATAAACAATCTCTGTTTAAGCAAGCACGATATCAATAAGCATGAACTCTACTATTGATAATCATACTCTATTCAGGGACATGTAAACATTCTTCTTTTCTTATTAAGCATGGCAACAGTTTATCGATCAAGGCAACATTCATTTTTTAGCAAGGCATCATGTCGTTTCTTATTAGTATACAATAATTTCTTTTCTTAGCATACAGGTTAACTCTTTTCTTGTTCTTAGCATAGCAACATGTGAAATCTCTTACAAGCATACTCACTGATTATCATCTTGTTATTAGCGATAATATTCATTCAAAAACTCTGATTCTTATTAGGCGCAAGCGAATCATAAAATGAGTCTTTGTCCACTCACCCAGTTTAATCGTCTTCGGTTGCAGAGCCAGCAATCCGATCTCTCTGTTTATCTAGTGCCTTCGCGGAGCGGGGCACTACAGTGGGGTGGGTTCTCAATAAAACTGAACCGAGCCAAATAGATCGAACCGAACTAAGATAAACCAAGCCAAGCCACTAAACCAGGATCAAGACAAGCATGACAAGTCTAACTACAAGTCAGAATTCTGTATATGTATACAAAATATGTAATACGAACCACGGACATTACAATGATCGATCTTGACTTAGCTTCGGACGGCCATAGGCCTTGCCTAAGTCGACTGTTGGTTGTAGATCTCTTCGTTCAAAGAAGTCGAAGCCTTGATGGAGAACAACTTCAAGGATTCGAGATGTACTTGAGCATTTGGTGAGAAGGGTTTAAACATAAGCGACATCTTGGAGGTCTTCGAGGCCCAAGATACCGGATTTGGATTGATTGCCAATCCGAAGAGCCACAGGTTATGTTGTGAGCCTCACGTAGGAGCTGCATCCATGTTCTACGTAATAACTGCTTTATTAGCCATATTAGAACGGGGGTGCTGCGTACTTGACTTGGAAGTGGTTTGCAATGACGAGGAGGAGAGTTGCGCTTTTGTAAGCTTCGCTTTTGTAAGCTACGCTTCTATGAACTGTGAACTTAGGATGAGTAGATAACTTTATATGTAATCATAAATAATCTGTAATAGACCTTTGTAATCATGATTTTAATAAAGTATTTTCCTTTACGCACTGCCTTTTCTTATGATCTGAGTTCTAATGTGCGCAACATCTTGGTGTCTCGTGCACTTTTGCGAAGTATGTGAAGTGACTAATGTCTCTTGCGCTTTTATTGGTCTTGCGCTTTTTTTATGTTCTACAGTCATGATACAGTAGGGTATAGTAGGATATATTGTGGTTTAGGGAGGGATAATGCCATATGCCTATGTATAGATGGCTAAATCATATAGATTGAGGTATTACTAAGGAAATTCTAGGAAGGTAGCATATAGCTATATATGTATACTCTATATGTCTATATGCATGTAGAATATATTGATATATGGTATATAGGAAATTCGTATGTGGTATGTGTTAAGGTAAATTTGTAAGGGTTAATACATAGGCAACGGGGTAAAAGCATTAGGGACAAGGTATGCATAGTGTATGTTAGGTAATGGTATAGGCAATGCATAAGGTAATATATATATGCTAAGGTATGTTGATGTATGAGTCTATATACATATATTATAGGGTAGATAAGGTATTATCCAGTATTAGCTAGAATACCTTGGTATAGCAATATATGAACCTAGAAACCTAGGTAATGACTAGTATGCCATTTAAAACCTAGTTTAGCAAGGCATTGACCTAGTTTAACCATAGAAACGAGGTAATGACCTAGTTTGACTTTCATGACCTAGAAGTGACCTAGAAATCATATTTCAATTAGATATCAATAATTATCACTCTAAAATATTAATTAATATTGATATTCCATGTTTAGGTCTTCGAGGCACTGTAACGGATACAATTTGATACTTCACCCCGGATTCCAAGCGAGTACATTCTCTGATAATTTTCTGTTTATGATATCTTCTATGTTTCTTGTATCTAGTATATATATCCTTGATTTCTTGATACATGGTTACACGGATTGGTATTTTTTATTTCCATCGTAAGATGTTATTCTTTGTATATCTCGGTGTATTTTGTGCAAGTCTTGTTGTTGTTCTTGTACTTGTATAGACACTGATTCTGGAGGAGTCTTGTTACCTTCTCATAGAATCCTGTGTCGTAATGTACCATGGTTGGATCCACTATACAAGTCGAGACGGAGAGTATTAGTGTAGATATGTGATCATATCCTCCTTGTATCAAGTCATGTTCCTTAAATAGTGTTGATCATACACCGTACGTATGATTAACCAGGTCATATTCTTGTATCAAGTTTCCAAGTCGATCACATGTTGAAACTAGTGCTCACTCACTTAGATAGTTTATTCTTGGTTCTTGTACATAATATTTCTGCTCTTGTATTTACTTACAGCATTTCTATATCTTGTTATATTCTTGTAACTGTTCTATTATCTTGTATATTCTCTCTATTTACTGTTACATAGTCTATATCATTTACTGGAATTGTTATTAGAGGTATGCTTCGCTCCAATCATGATTGGTTATATTTTTTAGATGATTTAGAAGAGCGGTGCCCTGCTTACTACGACCATGGGATGTACTGGGAGTAGACCTGGAGACCATGGCTCAGGAGGGACTAGTTCCAGTAGAGGAGACATTATTAGTAGCGACAGAGCTAATTTAGCTATTAGTAGTATATTTGTCTCCGGCTTTTGGATTCATTGAGATGTTATTATTTCTGAGACTTATGTTATGTTAAGATAGTTAGACTCATATCTTAGGCTTCTCTTAGATTATCATTTCATATCTTTTATGTTATCTTCGTGCCAATTATCTTACTCATAGTTTATTGTGATTGAGTATGAGAATTATCATTATGTTGTCCTCTTTTTGGAGTTGAGATATCATTGACAGGTTGTGATACATATTCATGAGATATATTAGTTAGTATTGTTGACCTAGACAGCGTTCTACTGACCATACCGCGGCGTAGGCTGGACGTACCACGTCCTCGTGCCCTTACATCGGGTGCGGGTCGTAACACCACACAAGTTTCATACCAACAAAGTCTCATTGTCCAAAAGTTTCATAACCAGAATTACAATATCCAAAAAATATTGATACCAATAAAGTTTTCCATAAAGTCAACAAAGTTTACAATATCCATAATTACATTTAAATCAAAGAAACAACACTAGTTGGCCAAATTGTGCAAACCGGTAAGAATGATTTTGTTCCTAACGACTTCCCCTAATCTGTTAAAAATCCAGCTATTGCACTTCCTTGCGCACCGACACAGTATGATGCTTTCCTTTGCTAGCGGTCGTAAGACTGCAAAAAAAATTGGATACAGGGATAAACAACTGGGAGTGTTATGACCCTTGTTAGAAATCACCCGAATAATACTCGTATTATACGCAATTTTTTTGTATCTTTCAGAAACAAATAATATTTGCATACTTTTGAGATTCGAATCAGTATGTAAATTTTAAGCATCGAAGTTTTAAACGTGTTCCATATAGATTATTAAAAAGTTTGGTAAAAAACATAGTGGGAACCTATTTAATTAACTAAAGTTGACAACATATTTAAGAATGTGAAGTTTCTGTAACGCCCCAGTCCCAAAATACGTAGGACTAGGAACGTAGACATGCCAGCCGTATAATAAATATATGTAAGCTGTAAAATGCAGTGGAACCATGACTAATCTCATCCACATAAAATAAATGAATAAAAGATATCATATAATGAGAATGAATTGTCTTGATACAATATGTTGGGCGGAGACAAATCTACTACCAACAAGTAAGAGAAAAATGCATGGAAAATAAAACAAGTTTGGCGAGCGAAGCGAAGACGATCCAAGTGCAATCTTCCTCGAAAAAATAGAGATGATCATGGCTAGAGCAAAAATACCTGCGAAAGACAAAAGTACACACCTGGAGAGATAACTAGGTCCTCAGAGGGACGTAACACGACACATAATATCATGCCATATAAACTGAATAAATATTGCTCAAATAAATAAGTCAATTGAATTATAACATGGTCCAATACACACCTATTGAACTAGCTTACCATCCCCCCAACCAAACAAGGACAGGAGATGATAAACTAATTCACGGTAACGTATCTTTCCATGCTATGAATCCAATATGGTATCCGGACCCCAACAAGGTTAAATACCTTCTCATCGGAGTAGTAAGTCACACCTACAACCAAACAAGGACAAGATGTGACGAACTAATCCGCAACAAGTTATTATTTCAAGCTACAGTCAGATACAAGTACCCAAACCAAAAGTACACATACCTAACGGATAAAGGTGCCTAACCGTTCTAAGTGAAATATAGTTAAGAACAATCCTTCCTACCATGGGCCCTGGCTAAAATGGGATCGGCATAGTCCTCCCTTGGGGCACCAGAGGCCCAATCAATAAGAGCATAACGTTCCGCAGAACATCAGTGGCCATCAGTAATCATGGGTCATCAATCCCGTATCTCCAGTGGAGCTTCCGGGTCACAAGAAAAAGTGCATCGAAGCCCATACGCTAAGGAATTGTCCTCCCCGCCCAATGCCTACTATGTTGTATCCACAACAGTAAACCTCTATAATCGCTAAGTCAAACTAACATGCAATTCCATTAGCGGTTATTCCTATTGCACGACTTATACGCACCGGTGGCTAGCCAGTCACGCATGTCCGTGTTCTACATGCGACACACAACTTCTTAGTACAACGTGTCAAGGCCAATGAATGCAACACACAAAGGTGGTCCATTAAATCTAGGTTTAATGTGTAAGAAAATAATACATAGCAGGAAATATAACTGAACAGTAAGTTCTAACAGGTTATGCCATGTATCATAGTTTATTTTGCATAAAGAAAATAATGAATAATGCATAAAATATGAGCTAAATAAATAAACAGCAAATGGCAAGGTGTCTTGCCTGGTAGGACGCTTGGTGTACTGCAAGGATCAAGGTGGCACGAACTGCGACTTCGGATAACAAGTACACAAGGTGACCTCTGATGGTGGTACGGACAGTTCCATTGGGTCCAGAAGGGTCAAATTAGTTAGGGTGGGCATAAGAGTGTACATGATTGGCGATGGTATAGGAATTGTGGGACTAGCCACGAACAAGAGGATAGTCGAAGGAAAATAGATAATTAATGTATATATGATTTTTAGAAAGCTATTTATAATACCAAAATATATATCTTGGTAGTTTTTTTAAAAAATAGTTTTTTAGAAAAGTATCTAAAATTATTTCAGGCTAGAAACTAAGGTTACAAAAATAAATTTTATAGATAGAGAAACTATATTTTATTAGTACAGATAATTTTAGATAAATATTTGAAAGTATTTAGGAAATTATTTTATTAATAGAAACTATATTCTTAAGGGTCAAAATAGTTCTAGATAAATATTAATAATCCAGAAATTTTGTTTATGGTTTTAAAGCAATATTTTAGAACATACTAAGTCAAATATAATATTTATATATTTTTACAAGATAACTTTTGAAAGGATTGGTTGATCATGAACAAATACCAATTTCAATTATTAATAATAATTACAAAAATCTCTAGAACTTACATTATACAAATAATAATAATAATAATAATAGTAATAACAAAAATACTAAGTATGATGTAAGCAATAATATTACAACATAACAAAACAAAAAAACTAATAATAATCAATAATAATATTATTAATCCTAATAATAATAATATATAAAAATATGTCAGTTAACATTAAAAGTAAAGAAAACAAAAAAACAAACAACACTTTCTCTCTTCGAAAGAAGAGAGAAACATCCGTAAAAATAAAATAATAAATAAAAAGAAAAAGAATTCAGAGCCAATAATAGAGAGGAGCAGAGAGAGAGAGAGAGAGAGCCATGGGTTTAGAGAGAGCTCTAAAGTGAAGCTCGAGAGAGAGAGAGAGGGAGAGGGTCGTCGCCGGGGCGGTCGTGCCGAGGCTGGACGCGGCGGACGCACGCACTGGGAAGCAGACCCAGGCAGGGGCTGCCGCGCCTAGGCGGAGGGGAGAGAGGGATTTGGGGAGTATATCGAGAGGTTGGAGGAGAGGCAGGAAGCTTCCGGCGGTGGAGCTTCGGCGCTCCGGTCTAGGAGAGGCGCCGAGGATGCACTGGAGGGTGTGGCGTGGGCTGGTTGGGAGAAGCGAGGCAGAGGAAAGTCGGAGAGAGGAGGGAACGATCGAAGGAGTGGAGCCGACCGGGCGCTGCGGTGGGGTGCTGCGTCGGAGGAGGCGGCGGAGAGTCGCAGTGCCGTACGGAGGAAGAGGAAGAGCGGGGGAAGGAAGTGATGGTGGTCGCGGTCGAGATGGTGGTGTTGCGGAGTCGGGGAGCACGGCGTGACTCGCGGTGGAGGGCGTCGGCGGCAAGCGGAGGTGAGTTTAGGTTTACGGTGGTAGTTTTAATTTGGGTTTTTCTTGGGGGATTTTTCGGTCGTGGTGGGAGTCACCGGTGGCGGTGGACTGGCCGTAGGTGCGGGCGGTGTGGTCTGGAGGTGGTGGTGGTGTCAGGATGATGATGGCGACGTGGGGTGATGTCGGGGACGGCCAGGGGGTTCTTGTGGTGCTGTCGGGGCCTGTCGTCGGGCACAGCGGTGGTGATGGCTGGCAATGGTGGGTCGTGTGTCGAGATCGACACGGTGGAGGTGATGGCAAGGATGGTAGTTTGTGGCGGAGACGGAGGGGACAGTGCTGGGTTTGGCGTGAACATGAGAAGGCCGATGTGGTCGGCAAAAGGGGTTGGCCGACCGGGAGGTGGTCGATGGCCGAAATTATCGTGGCAAGGCTGATTTGGGATTAGGGTTAGGGTTTTGGAGATCGGAATTAGCGATTTGTATTGTGTCGGGGTTGTGTCCGACACGGAAGGTGTGAACATATATGTGTAAAAATTTGGAATAAAGTATTGGAAAGACACCGGGGTCGGACCCGAGGCCGTCACGGCTGATACGGGAAATGTTGGATACAGACACGAGGCACTCACATTTGTGGATTTTTTGGAGAAAATAATGTGGAGGCTCCCCTATTTATAGGGTTGAGGAATCCAAATTCGATAAGTTGTAGGAAATTTAAATCCCCTTTTAGATAAATCGCATATTAATTAAAATAGATTAATTCAATCAAAATCCAATCTCAATCTAGTTTAAATCCAAATAAACCCAATAGATAAATCTTCATCCTTAAATTAACTGTTTAAATCAAATCAATAAATCTAACCACAATTTAAAGTATAATAATTAAACTAAAATATCTTTTTATAATTAATTAAAAATAATTTCGAAAATAAATAATTATTCTTAAATATCTTTTTGAATAATAAAATATTAATATTAATAAATTTTGAAAATAGAATTATATATAAATTCAAATTAATGTACCTCATATGCAAAGAATATTTGCATAAAATAGTTTTCTAGATTACCACTATTAAATAAGATAGCCTTTTATAAATAAATAAAAGTAATAAGTTTTGGCCATCCCGATACGATACTTTTCACAACTTTAAGTAAAATACAAATACAAATAATTATTATATATATTATTTGAACTATAAAAAAATAGAAAAATATTTTTCTAAAAATATGTACGCTCGCACATATTCGTACTCGTCGAGCAATTACGAAAAATGAAATTTCGCGCACGACGTACAATGCAACTACGCGACGTGCAAATAATAAAAATAAAAAAATAATCAGTACCAAATTTATTTAAAAAAAGTAGTAGAAATTTAGGGATTTTACATCATATCCAATTTAAAAGAATTTCGTCCTTAAAATTAAGAATTTGTAGGGGGTGAGAAGGCACAAGGGGTATCGGTGAGAAAAATCAATCAACAACGTTCAACAAAGATGCATTAGGAAATCGCGATTTCAATAATGGCGGAGATAATCATGGGTTAGCGCCAGGGCCGGTCCTGAATTTTTCAGGGCCCAGGGCAAAAGTAAAAAATTAGGCCCCTATATATATTTAAACTTAGTGATAAATCCACTCTTATTTTTCAACCAAGTTCTAACATGTCCAAATTAACTAAAAAAATTAACATTCAATCCAAATAAATTGTATCGATTCAAACTTCAATATATTAAAATTTAGAATAAAATGCTACAATATATAAATAAGATAAATACTTATAACAATTCAATAAGTTCTTTTTCATCCGGCAAAATAAGTTCTTTTCCATCTATCAACAAGCAACCAATATTTTTTTTCTCTACATGCTGAATAGCCTAAGCAAAACAATATCAATCTATTTGAAATCCCTTTGCATCCTTCGCAACCAGCAAAACAAAAATGTTTTTACAACCCCAATAGCCAAAGCAAAGTGCAGCAGCCTACTTGAATCTCTTTGGCTCTTTGCATCCTCAGCAACCAGCAAAACAAAATTGTATTTTCTTCCTCAATAGCCAAAGCAAACAACAACAGCCTACTTGAAAACAGAAACAATACAAGCCGATGCAATTTTAATCTTCAAAGAATAAACAAAAACAATATAACCTGGAACTTGAGAAACGAAACCCCCTTTGAGAAATCCCCCTCAACAGAAACAAATTTGATATTTCTGAATTTGCAATCAATTAGAACTTAAACGAGTTCCTGCAAAGAAAATGTGTAATTGCATGAGTTCACAAATCTAAAAAAAATCCTTTTTATTTGATATCAAAATCATAAAAAATTACCTCCAATTGATTTCCACAAGGACCAATTTTGCACTGACACTTTGGATTTTGGAATCTCCAATCTACCAACAAAAAAATTATTTTAGGAATTCATATGTAGATGAGATGAAATGAGATGAGATGGGATGAAGGAGATTCAAAAGTCTATAAAGAAGAAGAAGAATAAAAAGAAGAAGAAGAAGAATACCTCATGAGTCCTGCCTCCTGGTCCTGGATACCTCCTGGATAACTGGATTCAAAACTCTATAAAGAAAGAAGACTAGAACTAGAAGAGAAAGAATAAAAAGAAGAAGAAGAAGAAGAAGAACGTGCCAGCCTTCTGGAGAAGTGGAAACATTTTCGGCTTTCTGCACGGAAAGAGCGGAAGAATTGATTCCGCATGCAAAAAAAAATAAAAAAAAGCATAACATGCGGAGCTGCCAGCGGAATGCATCCAAAGCGCCGGCCAAAATAAATTTGTTAGCTGCTTCCAGCTAGCTTTGTTAATATAGGCCCTTGTAAATATACCTAATAGGCTATACCTAATAGGCCCTTGTAATAGGCTAGCTGCTGCCAGGGCTTTGTTAATATACCTAATAGGCTATACTACAAAAAAAAAAATTGGGCCCTTGTAAATAGTGGGCCCAGGGCGGTCGCACTGTGTGCCCCTGGGCAGGACCGGACCTGGTTAGCGCAAGAAGGAAAATGAGTAAGGGTTAAAGTTAAAACAAGATAACAGGCAATAAAGAATATTATGGTAACAAGAGAAAATAAATTTGAGAACTTAAAGACATGGTTCCTTGAGAGTAGGTTGAGGGCACGATTAAGAGAGCGATTAGGTTTACGCCTAAATTAAGCGATTAGAAGGTCATGATAGTAAATATAGGGCCGAAAAAAAGAACAAGTAGTTTAAGACGAAGATATAGCAACATCGAGTGATAATGGTCATAATCGATAGGAAGGCTAGAGGGAGTTCTAGTACAACACCTTCGTCCTTCTAAAATAGGTGAAGGCGAAAGCAATAAGGAGTTCAAAGACAATATTATCGAATACAAATACGTGGTTCAAAGACGACCGAATAATTTTAAAGAAATTATCAAGGCAGTCGTGGATGAGACTCTAGTGGCCAAGTTTAATTATATCTCCATCCACGTTAGAACGATATGTTAAAAAAGTGAACCAAAGCGCACTAGGTTGATCAGACCATCATGCACCGATTTTGATTAGACAATATGTTAGTGGGTGCGCACCCAATAAAACATGTCATGATCAAGCTCGATAAAAAAATAAGCTTGCAAAACTTAGGCTAAATTAGCATCATAAGATAGTCAAAATATAAGTAGGGGATGCTGATGAAAGAAATTAAATAGTCTAAGATTTTTAAAATCTAAGTCTTGCATGAAGCTTGGACTTATACAGTCATCGTAGTTTTCTTGTCTATGGCTTGGTTGGCTAGATTGATTAGGGTCCTCTAGAACCTAAGTGAACTTGCTAATATAGGTCACAAGGACAAAGGGATTGCTAGGTCACAAAGCATTCTACCCAACTTAAAAGAATTAAACTAATAGTATTTTGGGACAAAAGAGTCATGTCTAACTAGTAGGGATCACATGTCTAACCTCTAGCAAGTACGAAGGAAAGATAAGAATTATGATAGAAGGAATCAAGCAAGATGCAGTCGATGAGTCGAACGATAGTTCGAATATAGAATCGAGGAAAGAGGTCAAGTATGTGGATGAGAACCTAGACTTCTAATCCTATTCGTAGGCTTGCTTAGTACGGTAAAGTAACCAAACAATTTATCTTGACCTGCATGGGCTACCACAAAAATATGTAACGCCCCAGTCCCAAAATACGTAGGACTAGGAACGTAGACATGCCAGCCGTATAATAAATATACGTAAGCTGTAAAATACAGTGGAACCATGACTAATCCTATCCACATAAAATAAATGAATAAAAGATATCATATAATGAGAATGAATTATCTTGATACAATATGTTGGGTGGAGACAAATCCACTACCAACAAGTAAGAGAAAAATATATGGAAAATGAAATGAGTTTGGCGAGCGAAGCGAAGACGATCCAAGTGCAATCTTCCTCGAAGAAATAGAGATGATCACGGCTAGAGCTAGAACACCTACGAAAGACAAGAGCACACACCTGGAGAGATAACCAGGTCCTCAGAGGGACATAACAAGACACATAATATCATGTCATATAAACTGAATAAATATTGCTCAAATAAATAAGTCAATTGAATATAACATGATCCAATACACACCTATTGAACTAGCTTACCATCCCCCCAACCAAACAAGGACAGGAGATGGTAAACTAATTCACGGTGACGTATCTTTCTATGCTATGAATTCAATATGGTATCCGGACCCCAACAAGGTTAAATACCTTCTCATCGGAATAGTAAGTCACACCTACAACCAAACAAGGACAAGATGTGACGAACTAATCTGCGACAAGTTATTGTTCCAAGCCACAGTCAGATACAAGTACCCAAACCAAAAGTACTCATACCTAACGGATAAAGGTGTCTAACCGTTCTAAGTAAAATGTAGTTAAGAACAATCCATTCTACGCATGGGCCCTGGCTAAAATAGGATCGGTACGGTCCCCCTTGGGGTACCAGAGGCCTAATCAATAAGAGCATAACGTTCCACAGAACATCAGTGGCTGTCAGTAATCATGGGTCATCAATCCCATATCTCCAGCGGAGCTTCAGGGTCACAAGAGAAAGTGTATCGAAGCCTATACGCTAAGGAATTGTCCTCCCCGTCCAATGCCTACTATGTTGTATCCACAACAGTAAACCTCTATAATCGCTAAGTCAAACTAGTATGCAATTCTATTAGCGGTTATTCCTATCGTACAACTTATACGCACTGGTGGCCAGCCAGTCACGTATGTCCGTGTTCTACATGCGACACACAACTTCGTGGTACAACATGTCAAGGCCAATGAATGCAACACACAAAGGTGGTCCCTTAAATCTAGGTTTAATGTGTAAGAAAATAATACATAACAGAAAATATAACTGAATAGTAAGTTCTAACAGGTTATGCCATGTATCACAGTTTATTTTGCATAAAGAAAATAATAAATAATACATGAAATATGAGCTAAATAAATAAATAGCAAATGGCAAGGTGTCTTGCCTGGTAGGACGCCTGGTATACTACAAGGATCAAGGTGGCACGAACTGCGACTTCGGGTAACAACTACAAAAGTGACCTCTGATGGTGGCACAGACAGTTTCATTGGATCCAGAAGGGCCAAATTAGTTAGGGTGGGCATAAGGGTGTACATGATTGGCGATGGTATAGGAATTGTGGGACTAGCCACAAATAAGAGGATAGTCGAAGGAAAATAGATAATTAATGTATATATGATTTTTAGAAAGCTATTTATAATACCAAAAAAAATATCTTGGTAGTTTTTTTAAAAAATAGTTTTTTAGAAAAGTATCTAAAATTATTTTACGCTAGAAACTAAGATTACAAAAATAAAATTTATAGATAGAGAATCTATATGTTATTAGTACAGATAATTTTAGATAAATATTTGAAAGTATTTATGAAATTATTTTATTAATAGAAACTATATTCTTAATAGTCAAAATAGTTCTAGATAAATATTAATAATCCAAAAAATTTGTTTATGGTTTTAAAGCAATATTTTATAACATACTAAGTCAAATATAATATTTATATATTTTTACAAGATAACTTTTGAAAGGATTGGTTGATCATGAAAAATACCAATTTCAATTATTAATAATAATTACAAAAATCTCTAGAACTTACATTATACAAATAATAATAATAATAATAATAGTAACAAAAATACTAAGTATGATGTTAGCAATAATATTACAACATAACAAAACAAAAATACTAATAATAATCAATAATATTAATATTAATAATCTTAATAATAATAATATATAAAAATATGTCAGTTAACATTAAAAGTAAAGAAAACAAAAAAATAAAACATACACAACACTTTCTCTCTTCGAGAGAATAGAGAAACATCCGTAAAAATAAAATAATAAAAAAAAAGAATTCAGAGCCAATAATAGAGAGGAGCAGAGAGAGAGAGAGAGCCATGGGTTTAGAGAGAGCTCTGAAGTGAAGCTCGAGAGAGAGAGAGGGAGAGGGTCATCGTCGGGACGGTCGTGCCAAGGATGGACGTGACGGACGCACGCACTGGGGCATGGACCCAGGCCGGGGCTGCCGCGCCTAAGCAGAGGGAAGAGAGGGATTTGGGGAGTAGATCGAGAGGTTGGAGGAGAGATAGGAAGCTTCCGGTGGTGGAGCTCCGGCGCTCCGGTCTAGGCGAGGCGCCGAGGATGCACTGGAGGGTGTGGCATGGGCTGGTTGGGAGAAGCGAGGCGGAGGAAAGTCGGAGAGAGGAGGGAACGATCGGAGGAGCGGAGCCGACCGGGCGCTGCGGTGGGGCGCTGTGTCGGAGGAGGCGGCGGAGGGTCGCAGTGCCGTGCGGAGGAAGAGGAATAGCGGGGGAAGAAAGTGCTGGTGGTCACGGTCGAGATGGTGGTGTTGCGAAGTCGGGAAGCACGGCGCGACTCGCGGTGGAGGGCGCCGGCGGCGAACGGAGGTGAGTTTAGGTTTACGGTGGTGGTTTTAATTTAGATTTTTCTTGGAGGATTTTTCGGTCGTGGTGGGAGTCACTGGTGGCGGTGGACTGGCCGTAGGTGCGGGCGGTGTGGTCTGGAGGTGGTGGTGGTGTCGGGATGATGATGGCGGCGTAGGGTGATGTCGAAGACGGCCAGGGGGGTTCTGGTGGTGCTGTCGGGGCCTGTCGTCGGGCGCAGCGGTGGTGATGGCTGGCAATGGTGGGTCATGTGTCGAGATCGACACGATGGAGGTGATGGCAAGGACGGTGGTTTGTGGCAGAGACGGAGGGGACAGGGCTGGGTTTAACGTGAACAGGAGAAGGCCAATGTGGTCGACAAAAGGGGTTGGCCGACCGGGAGGTGGTCGATGGCCGAAATTATCGTGGTAAGGCTGATTTGGGATTAGGGTTAGGGTTTTGGAGATCGAAATTAGCGATTTGTATTGTGTCGGGGTTGTGTCCGACACGGAAGGTGTGAACATGTATGCGTAAAAGTTTGGAATAAAATATTGGGAAGACACGGGGGTCGGACCCGAGGTCGTCACGGCTGACACGAGAAATGTTGGACACAGACACGAGGCACTCACATTGGTGGATTTTATGGAGAAAATAATGTGGAGGCTCCCCTATTTATAGGGTTGAGGAATCCAAATTCGATAAGATGTAGGAGATTTAAATCCCCTTTTAGATCAATCGCATATTAATTAAAATAGATTAATTCAATCAAAATCCAATCTCAATCTAGTTTAAATCCAAATAAACCCAATAGATAAATCTTCATCCTTAAATTAACCGTTTAAATCAAATCAATAAATCTAATCACAATTTAAAGTATAATAATTAAACTAAAATATCTTTTTATAATTAATTAAAAATAATTTCAAAAATAAATAATTATTCTTAAATATCTTTTTGAATAATAAAATATTAATATTAATAAAATTTGAAAATCGAATTATATATAAATTCAAATTAATGTACCTCATATGCGAGGAATATTTGTATAAAATAGTTTTCTAGATTACCACTATTAAATAAGATAGCATTTTATAAATAAATAAAAATAATAAGTTTTGGCCATCCCGATACGATACTTTTCACAACTTTAAGTAAAATACAAATACAAATAATTATTATATATATTATTTGAACTATAAAAAAATAGAAAAATATTTTTCTAAAAATATATACGCTCGTACATATTCGCACTCGTCGAGCAATTACGAAAAACGAAATTTCGCGCACGACGTACAATGCAACTACGCAACGTGCAAATAATAAAAATAAAAAAAATAATCAGTACCAAATTTATTTTTTTAAAAATAGTAAAATTTTAGGGGTTTTACAGTTTCTAACCTCAATATTTCTATTTTTCGAAAAAAAAATTGACCGATTTTTTTAATGTACTTTATTTTTACTTAGCTGATTTATACTCGTACTTTTGTCGTCCTGAATTTGTCCCGTTTGCCGAATTGCTAACAAGGGTCAGGACTGTCAAAAAATTCTATATTCCTTATTACAAACAGGACTGTAGGTCACTTTATAATCCAGTAGTATAAACAAGATTGTAGAATTTTTCTACAATCCTACCTATACTACAGGACTGTAGAAAAATTCTACAGCCCTACTTATACTATAGGATTGCAAAATTTGCCTATAGTCATGTTGTGTTCAAGTCCGACTGTAGGAAAAATCGAATTTTTTAATCCTTTAATTGGATTTCTAGGGTTCAAGACAAATAAATATGAAACATAAATCAGTTCTAAACAATTTTATCTAACTATTTTAGGCCTTACCAAAGATTCAAGAAAATTATTAAAAATGCAAATATATATTTCAAAACCCTAATGAATGGAGGAAGAATATTTGATACATACATAGATTGTAATGAAGGGTTGGGTTTGTGTGCCGTTGCTTGGAATTGGAGGAGTTGGAGAAAGGAATTGTACCTTAGAAAGAGAGAAGAAGGATTTGAAGGAGTTGGAGAAAGGAATTAGGGTTTAGAAATAGGACAGAAATTTAAAGAGAGAGAGAGAGAGTAGAATGAAGGGTTGGAAGAAGGTTTGGGGGGTGGGGAGTAGGTAGTCCAAAGTAAATTTGGGGTTGTTTTGGGTAAAAGTTGCACCAAGCTAGATCTCTCTGAAGTAATGGGTTGTCCAAAGAAAAAAGTGTAGTGCCTTTAGAATTTTCCTTAATCAAAGCTTTGAGAAAACAAACAAATGGTTTAGTCATTTTTGCTCAATACCATTAAAATTTTGGATATAAAATATAAGACTAGTTACATACCTCACTGGCATAAGAAAGATAGGTTTTATAGGGATAAATGGCACTTTCTATTTCATTACATTTTCATTATTTTGGAGAGTGGGTGACTCATTGCCAACAACGTTCATAGGCAACAAATTGGCATCAATTATGTTGGAGGGAAGATAAATTGCCATTTGGCATTCTAAAATGTGCAAGTATGTTTTGGGCAAATGTTAAAGGCCACCCCCAAATTACTAAGGGCCACCAACTTAAAAATTTTGAAAAAATTACAAGTTTGCCATTTTCAAAACACTAAGGGCCACCCCCAATTGACAGAAGCTCAGGGAGGAGCTCATTTGAAAAGAGATGATGGCTACAGTGGCTGCAGGCCAAGCCTGCAGTCCTAAGTACATTGAGGACTGCAGGCCTAGCCTGCAGTCCCCAATTGACAGAAGCTCAGGGAGGAGATCAACTTGTATAGATAGGATGGCTACAGTGACTGCAGGCCAAACCTGCAGTCCTAAGTACATTGAGGACTGCAGGCCTAGCCTGCAGTCCTAAGTAGACAGGGCAAATTGTCAAGGCAAATTGTCACACATACAGGAAAATATAGCCTATTGGTCAAGATGGTTTTCAGGGTTGTAAGCTACTAAATAAAGTAAAGTTCTGGACCATCCCCTGGCATATAGATTGGCCCTTATGGAGCATCAGCTTCCCTCGTATCCATTTGATCAGGTTCTCCATAGATTGTACTGTGTTTTGCAATTCTACCAAGTTAGCAAGTTATTGCACAAATTTCACACATAATTTGACTCCGCAAAGAAGAGTGCCTACTTGCACTGTGAGGTGATGATTCCTTCAATGTAGATTATTTCTAGAATTAGTTGCAACTTGCAAGTTATCAAGCACCAACATTGATACATAGGATGATAGGACATCTAAAACATTACATTTCATTGATTAGTACGCATGGACAATCCTCAAAAGTTGAGGATATGTATCAGGTGTAGACACGTTAATATAAATGTTTTTTAAAAGAAGACAAGATATGGAGCCGATTCAGAATGATGAAGCCTAGTATCGCATAAATTTCTGTTCCTGTAGCCTACAAGTTGGCCTTTTACTAGGGCGTCAACTGATTGGTATCTTTTTGGAGCCGATTCAGAATGTTTTTTGCGACCCATGAAGAATGTCGAGAAATTTTTTAAGTATCTCCGAGGAGGCTGTCGGCTCGATGGATAGTAGAGAGCGGAGAGAGGGAGGTGAGGTGGAGGGGGGCTGTCGGAGGGAGGGGAACGAACGGGGAAGGAGGGGCTGTCGAGTTGAGGAGGGGGGAACGAACGAGGAAGGGAGGGGGGCTGTCGGGTTGAGGAGGGGGGCGAATGGGGAAGGGGGCTGTCGGAGGGGGGAGGGGATTTTGTGGAGGAGGGGGAAACGAACGGGCAAAGGGGGTTTAGGTTTTGGGTTTTGTTTTTTGTTTTCTTTTTTTTTCTTTGGTAGCCCTTAGTAAAATGGTTCATTTTAGGTTGCCCCTAGTAAAAATATAAGTGTAGGATGGTTGCCCTTAGTAGGTTGGTGGCCCTTAGTAAAAAGGGGGTGGCCTTTAACATTTGCCATGTTTTGGCATCAAATAAGGTTTTGGAGGGAAAATGAGTTGCAACGATTTCCATCATGCTGTAAAAAATAGTAGCCTTAGAAAATTGTTCTATCATTGGGAACTTTAGCAACATGTTGCATGTATGTCAACTTTCAAAGGCAACAAATTGGTATCAACTAAAGGTTTTGGCGGGAAAATAAATTGCAACGACTTTTCATCATCCTGCAAAAAATAGTAGTCTTGGAAAAATATTTTGTCATTAGGAACTTTAGCATCATGTTGCATGTATGTGGCCTTGAGTACAGCTTTTAAGACAAGGCATTTTGGTAAAAAAAAAAATGAAAAAAACATTATTTATTTGTTGTAGATGATGTTTCCAAAACAAATAAGTACACCATTAATTGTCCATATATATATATATATATTTTTTTTGTCCATATATATATATATACATATATATATATATATATATATATATATATATATATATATATATATATATATATATATATATATATATATATATATATATATATATATATATTCTCACTTTTGCATCCTCCATGCATCCCCTCATTCACATCCATTGGATTTTGTTTAAGTCATCTAATATTAACCGTTTATTTTTCAAGGATTAAGATTAGATGACTTAAACAAGATCCAACGGGTGTTATCTGTTAGCCCAATGATTATATCATGTTTTTGAATATGGCTAATCAATTAAGTTTAACTTGTGATATCACTAATATTCATGTAGTTACTGTCATGTTGCTACTTAAACTTAGCATTGTCCTAAATATTCTATATCATATTGTTATGATTATATCATACTACATCATACTGTTTTGTTCGTCTAACATGTACTTGCAGACAAGCAGGACATATGCAACAAAGAATTACTAATGGGCCAAAGACGACGTTATACAAGGAGTTTTCTCTGAACTGCCCAACGACCTATCCGGGGCCTCGCATCGGGGGTTCCGCTGCCCGGTCAGCGGACAGGGGTCGAGGGGGCAGCGCCCCCCGTCCGGGGTTCGGGGGCGAAGCCTCCGAAATGTATTTAGATTTTCAGATCTGTTTATCTTTGGACGATTGCCGTCAAGGAAAAATGCGTCTTCTATGTCAGGAAAAAGACGTCATCAAAAGGGCTATTGGTTTTCATATTTATTCTGTATTTTTCCTTTTATTGAGTCTAGGAAAAATGTGAGATTGATCGGATCGGTACTGGCTTAGGTGTTTCTCAGTCCACAAACAAAAATAAGCCTACCTACGTATCCCAAAAATCCACAATTCCAAAAAGGCCAAAACCTATGCAAATTTGGTTTATTCCTTACTGTTCTGAACCAGCAGAACTCTGACAGAACTCTGACCGAGTTCGGTCCGAGTTCGGTCCGAGTTCGGTCTAGGTTATTTGAATATTTGTTGCCTCCAAATCTGCATGCAACGTTCGTATGCAAAATCCTAGCATCCGAACTCTGCCCGAACTCTGTCCGAGTTCGGTTTCCCAAAAACACTATAAATAGAGTTGAGATTACCATTCATTTCAACAATCCAATTTCATCTCTTCTCTTCTCTATCTAAAGTGTTCTGAGCTTTTACTTTCATATCTAAGCCTTTACGACTCTTAGCCAAGCCAGTACAATTTCTGTTTAATCTAGAGTTTGGTGTTGAAGAGTTGTATCGAAGGTTGTATTCAGAAAACATTCTAGTTTTCCAATTTCCTTCTGGAGCCGGTCGTGCGGTCGTCACCAAGCACGGTGTTGTGAAGTCGGTCGTGCACTTGTCGCCAAGCACGGTGTTGTAAGAGTTGCAAGCACTCAGTTAAAGCTTGTGTCATAGTGGATTAACATCGAGCAAGAGTACTCGAGACTGGACTAGTCCTCTCAGAGGGATACCAGTATACATCGCTGTGTCACTGAGTTTGAATTCTTGACTCTTACTTTACCGTATTTTATTTACTGTCTCCTATTTACTGTCATAGTTATTACTTAAGTTTTTAATTGGTGATTATTTTTCGCTACACACGCACACACTCTATTCACCCCCCCCCCCCTCTAGAGGTGCTCAACGGTCCTACATTATCATGGAGATGCATGGGTGGATGCAAAAGTGAGAGGATGTAGTCGTTCCAATTTTATCGGATGTCCCCGAAGAGACATATATATATATATATATATGTCTCTTCGGGGACATCCGATAAAATTGGAACGACTCATATATATATATATATATATATATATATATATATATATATATATATATATATATATAGAGAGAGAGAGGAAGCAGATTAATATATATATATATATATATATATATATATATATATATTTTATATATATATATATATAGAGAGAGAGAGAGAGAGAGGAAGCGGATCAAAAGCCTCCCTTAGAAAACCCCCTAAAAAATCCCCTCACTCTAAAACGTAATTTAATGTTAATATTAATGTTAATGTTAATATTAACATTAAATACTAAAATTAACATTAAACTTAACATTAAAATTAATATTAACATTAACATTAATATTAACATTAACATTAACATTAATATAAAAAAATTAATATTTGTCACGACCTGCACCCTAGAGTAAGGGGACGGGAAGTGGGTACGTCCAGCCTACGCCGCAGTGTCGGCGGTAGAACGCTGTCCTAGGTCACAACATCTAACAATATAATGCTAAGCAGTTTATACTCCCCGAATGGGGGTGACATAGCAGATACAGTCTCAATCACATCTAAGGTAGAGCATGATAAAAGATAGATAAAACATGAAATCCAAAAGAGATACCGCAGATAGAAGTCTAAGTGTCTAAGATACACAAACCCAGAAATACATCTCAAAGCTCAAATACAGTAATCCATAAATACAACTCAAGACAACTGAAAATAAGCTATAAACAAAACCCTAGCTATCTATACAACCTCTACTGTGTCTCCTCTAGGCTAGCAGGCAACCTCCAGGCTATCTGTAAAATTTATCAACAGGTCCAGTCAGGACAGGAGCGAGCACAATACATCTCAATAGTTCATAGCAGGTTAGAAAATATAATCATACAGTAAAGTAAGATACAGGTACTGAAGGAAATACAGTATATAAACAGAGAGAGAAATGTAATAGAAATATCTACTATACGATAGAGAACTAACAGTGGCTAGTGAGTCAGAGTACAATATAGACATATAAATGCCATAGGAGATTCTGATGAGACACTACGGAGTGATTCTGATGAGATACTACTTGGATATTATTCACATGTCTACTTCTACTCCCTCGTACCCCCAATCAATACACAAGGATCCAGCCAGGTTATGTTATGATTCCATGCAATGGCCCACAAGGGGTGATACATGGATACCCATAAATGGGTGATTCAAGGAGACTCTGTGATCATGAGAGTACATGTTACAAGTGATCAATGAACCAAGAAGCATAGTGATACACAATGTAAGTAAAATGCACAGAACATGTGATATTCGATGCTCCTGAAGGATAACATCTCAAGAAGGAATCCATATAGTACCAATCCGTGTGACCAACGTGACAGTATCAAGTAAAGTAATTTAAAGCAGGAAATTAATTCTAAACAGGATATGAAATGATCAGAGAATGTACTCGCCTGCTATCTGAATGTCCAAAGGAAATGTACTGTCCGAGGAGAGGTATCTGGTTCCTATTTAGAACAGCACAAGTCACAACAAGTCCAAAATGGTAAAATAAAGCCCTACTATGCATTCTACATGATTCTAGGTCATTCTAGGTCAAAGTCAACTCTTGGTCAACTCTGGTCAACCGTACTAGTCAAATTAGGTTAACTAGGCAGTAATGGGTCTAAACCTAGACTAACAAGTCTCATTAGGCCTAACCAAGCCTAGACTAACACTCACACAAAATCACAAAGCTACACAAGTTATCAAACACACATTACATATATATTCATATATATTTTTATTACAAGCAAGGTGCATAAAGACAAGGAGTGAGTGATACATGAATGTGGATATAGCAATGTGTACACAGCAGTACAATGTGTTCAAGTGTGAGGGTATTATGTTAGAAGGATAACATTTAGCAAGGGTTCATTGTGTTACATAGAAGAAATAACATGTAAAGCATAGGTTTAGCATGTGTGTGTGTGGGTGTTAATCATAACAAAAGGATTTATTTATACATCAAAGGGTTTACTCATAACAGTAAGTAAGTTTTATGTGTATTCATGCTTGGGGTTACTGTCAACATGTAGAAGGGGGTTTTAACATATGAACATGGTGCTAAGTGCTACTATGGCATCATACATTCCTATCATGTTGGCATTCATATATAGCATACATGCATACTTGATTACGTTACTTACTTACATATGGATACTTGCATACATGTTTCAATACCTTGCATTACCCACATGCTTGCATTTCATCCATTCATTTATTCATTCATTCATGCACCTATACATACATATTTGAATACATTATATACTTTCATACATTATATCATTTATACATACTCTATATTATATTATATTCTCTTAACACACACACATATATATATACACATGCATACATACATATTTGTACATACAAGGATACACAAAATGCATATGTCGTATAGTAATCTTCTACTTAAAATCAATACTGTACAAATTAACCATTCATTAAATTCTAGGATTAAAGTATGTTATAGATCTTTGTGTTAGCTTTTTAAAACTTTAAACGGATCGCATTTTCGTGTCCGGAAGCTCCCAAAATCGCAAAAACACCGAAACGTATTCGTCTTTCGTACAGCTGACACTCAAATAATTTTACAGAAAGTTTCATAACGAATTTGGCTTATTAAAATATATATTTGGAAAGATAACTTCGATACGGTTCTTTTAAAAAAAATGGGAGATAAATCGAAGTTTTAAGCTAAAAGTTATGACATTTCTAAGTTGCTATTGTTACTAAAAACGTGGATAAATATTATGACGAAGTTAGGTAGTTTGAGACAAAAGAAACACAAGTATATAACATAATATATCAACTCACTCTCTACACTAATATATATATATATATATATATATATATATATATATATATATATATATATATGAGACACTATAGAACACATCTCCAATACAAAAATATGAGATTAAATATGTAATAATTCATTCATACATAACAACAACACATAGTGTGTCCAAATTTGGGGTTTTCCCACATGGACACAACCACAACACAAAGGACACTCCTATGACCTCCAAATGGACACGAAATGGACACAAATTGTCACTCTTCGTTCCCGAAATGCGTATTTTTATACATGTGTAATCCATAAGTATTTATTTAGTATTTATCATGTATTATCCTGTATTTAAATTCCTTTAAGTTCATGTTAATTATCTGCCCTTTAATTTTTATGTTAATTAATTCCCTGCAATTTTATTTCCTGCATTTTATTTTTCTGCTTTTATTCCCTGCTTTTGTCCTATTGGGTTTCGGCTTGGTGGTTCCCTTAAACCCGGCCCACAAGTCTCCCACCTACCACCCCCTCTGCTATTTAAAGCTCCTATCTCCTTCTCTCTCTTCATTACTCATTCTCACCATTACTTTTTCTTCCTCTCATCACTCTCCACCTACCAGCAGCAGGAGAAGGCAAGTGCAATCTTGCTTCTCCTTCATCCATTTTTATGGATCATTACTCTTCCTCTCATGATCCTGAGAGAGTTTAGTGCTTGGCATTTTTGATTTATGTGGCTTGTCTTCTCTAGATCTAAGTTGTTACATTTTTGGCTGTTCATGGGTTTTGATCTCCCAACTTAGCGTGTCTTCTGGCTGGGAACTTCATTTTCTGGCTTGGGACGAAGGCTTAGTCACGCACACGTTCTTACGTGGCTGCGTGTATTTTTAGTCACGCACACGTCTCTACGTGTTGGCGTGTACTTTGAGTCACGCTCATGTTCTTACATGCTAGCGTGTATTTTTAGTCACGCTAACGTTCTCATGAGCGTGCGTGTATTTTAGTCACGCTAACGTTCTCATGAGCGTGCGTGTATTTTTAGTCACGCTAACATTCTCATGAGCGTGCGTGTATTTTTAGTCACGCTAACGTTCTCATGAGCGTGTGTGTATTTTTAGTCACGCTAATGTTCTCATGAGCGTGCGTGTATTTTTAGTCACGCTAACGTTCTCATGAGCGTACGTGTATTTTCAGTCACGCACACATCCATGAGTGCGTGGATTTCTAGTCACGTACACGTCCTTGAGTGCGTGCGTGAATTTCTTGTCACACTTTTCACGCTCACTTATGAGTGCGTGAATTTTTCTTCACGTTTACACTGTACGTGCCAGCGTGAATTACTTTTTCACGCTCACATTGTTACACGCTCACTCCAACCTGCTAGACTTGGCGTGACTTTTGGCCTTAGTATAGACTTGTTGGCGTGACTTTCTAACCTGGGTGTTTTTATTTGTTCTATAACTTATTCATTTAAGGATGGCATGATAATTCTTCTATTATATCCTTACGCCTTTTTGCATGAACTTGATAAATCATGATATGTTAATATGGTTAATACAAATTGTTATGTGGAATGTGTCATGTGTCTTGATTGATCCATGGATACCCAGTATGACTAGAACTTAACTCTGAGGAGTTATAAGCTCGACCCTATGTAATACTAGTTGATTTTCATGCCTTGTCACCATTGATAATGATTGTGACATTGACTAATAATTGATCATGCGTTCCTGATTGGAACTAAGAGACTGGCTAGTCGTCTTATTAAATTGAATGAATGAGACACGTTCATGTAATGAACTATTGTACTCGATTAGCCGATCCCGAATATTGGCATACAGGCACATGCAGGCTTCAAACTATTTATTTAATTATTTATTTATTTATTATCTTACAAAAACCGCATGTGTACTTTATGGTCAAGGCATGATTACCCCGTGGTTAGATTTGATTGTTGCATCACGCTATGTAAGACCTACAACCTAGCCGCACGGGTATCGTTGTAGAGTTGCGCATATCGTACCCCGTACAAAGTACTCATTTGAATGACCATGATCCACGGCATGGGATTTCGCTTAACATAGAGGCTTTAAGTTAAATAAAATAATGATGGCATGGAGAGAATGGATTCCCGAGTTCTTACATGGCAGCCCTCTTGGGACTAGTATGTGCGCGACAGGCCGGCTGGTTCCCACGGATACCGTAAATCTGTCACACGGGCAGGGAACAGTATCTGCTTATATTATTGTACATGTTATATTAACGGCGGGCGTCCCGCTGGGACTCGTCTAATTACATGATTGGCGCAATTGATTGACTGGATAGACTAGCCTTGCTCGCACATAGTAAGAACTGAGGAATCCCTATTTGCATAATTCCAGGATAACTTGGGACTCACAATAGCAAGCCGTAGTAGTTGATTGGCCGTTCAAGATGATTTGTTTGTGTACTGTACCTACTCTGTTGCCTAACTGAGATGATCAGAATGTCAGGACATGACGGGCCAACTTCTGTCCTTGTTTGGTTGGGAGGTTGGTTCGAAGTGTCGTGATGTTATGTGAATCCTAGTGGGAAGCAGAGATCTATTATTATTATATTCTCTTACTTACTGGTTTAATCCTTCATATCGTGCTCCCTTGTGGTACTTGCTATTAGAGGTCTAACCTCTCTGGTTTTGCATGGCCAGATTTAGAGCCGGTCCCCGAGGATCCAGCTTACTTCTACCTCCAAGATGGTCAACACTAGAGGGATGATCGCAGGAGGACTCGAGTGGGTTCCTTACTTCACCACTCGTTTTGTTATTTACTTAATACTTAGCCGTTTGGCACCGACATGTTAGTCGGATTATCTTGCACATGCTTTTACATGATTGTAATTAAGTCAGACTGCAGCTGATAACAATTATGTATATGTTACTATACCATCTGGCTATGTTTTGTAAAGCCAGATATCAAGAACATTTTGACTGAGCGTTTGGGACGCCTTACTGCTTTATCTTACATGTTCTCTATTTCTGCTTCTTATTTGAATGATTGAGACAATAGATGTGAAGTGACCATAGTAAGACTTTCATGTAGTATGCACCCCCTCGTCTGGTTAGACAGCATTGATCGTATTATACGGTATTCATCTACCCGTAATACGTAGCTGGCTGAGTCATTCCCCCGCTCTCCAGTATTCTGGTTCTGGGGCGTGACACAAATGGAGATACAACTATGGAGGTCATTCATATGGGTTCAAAATATTTCTATATACATGTAGGGATGGATTAGAGAAGAGATTATACCTTCCGGGAGAGAGATTCAAAGGAAAATCCTTCCGACACGACACCGACACGTAGAGATTCTAAAAGGACACGAACGAGCTCCGAATCCTCCCAAACTTGGCTAGCACCCTCTAACCATGGAGTAGAGGAGAAATGAAGAAAATTTGGTGGAAGAAAGAGTTGATTTGGAGATGAAATCAATGGAGGTTCATCTCTAAATTAATTTGGGGAAGAACAAGAGAGAGAAAGTGGATGAAAACAAAACAAATGAATGAAGGAGTGACTCACTCCTTATCCCCCCCATAGGTGCCTGCCCAAAAAGGGTGAGGTGTCCCATATTTGAATGTCCAAATGCCCTCCACTAATCTATTTGATTTAAATTAGGAATGGGTTAAAGGTTGAGGTCAATTTAGTCTAGTTTTAAGTCTCTAATTAAACTAAACCTATCCATAAATAATTAGTCTAACTACTAACTAAAATTAATATCATGTGGACTAAAATTAATATCATATGGACTAAAATTAATATCATGTGGGCCATGCCTAACTAGTGTGTGGGTCCCACTAGAGTCAAACTATCCCCCGGGTCCCCGTTTCAAGTCGGATTGAGTTGAAATTCGAACCCGACTCAAATAACCCCAAAACAATATCATAAATAATAAAATAAATTTCAACCCCAAAATAATATCATAAATAATAAAATAAATTTCAAAAATGTAAAATGACAAAAATACCCCTGTTTCTGAAAACTGGGGGTGACAAATCTATCCACCTTAAAAAAATTCGTCCTCGAAATTAAAACAAAGCAATCACAGGAAACACATGCAGAAACAATCTCATTCAAATACTTTTCAAAAAAAAATCAAATAAAAAAATCTCTTTGAGGCACATCAAACCATTTGTAATAAAAATGATACGTGTCCGCTACGGACACAAAACCATCACAAAATCATACCTATCAAAGGTCAAAATCAACAATCACACAACGCAATAAATATCAAAATAATTCAAAGAGGTCAAATGCAAATATCTTAGGCCAGAAATGACATTAAAATATCCTAATCACATGGTTAGGCTCTAGGTCAAACAGTCTCTAGGGTTTCACTAGCAAAATATCAAATCACAAGTCATGATTTTAAATAGTTTTAAAATGATTTAAAAATTACCAAAATCATATCATGATTAAATGTCAAATCAATAATGATTAAAATTACAAAATTTCAAAATTACCCTCATTTTAGAAAACTGGGTGTTACAAGTCTACCACCTTAGAAAAATTTTGTCCTCGAAATTAAAAGTTCATACTCCTCTAGGTCAAACCCCCCAATCAAAGTCTCAGAACTTAAACAATCATACGATTTAAAAGGATGACATATAGGGTCATGGCATACGGTGGTAGTGGAAGTCTCATCTAGGTATACTAGTCATGCTAAACCAAACGGTTATAGGGTATCAAAAACACAAGCAATTAGGGTGCTAAACTAGAAAGGTTACGAAATAACAATCATCAAAAACTGTAAGACAGTCTACCATCTATGTAAAAACTGGTACTTATCATAAAAATAAAGAAAGGTAACTACCAATTATCTATAAAAGGTTCAAAAAATCAAAATTAAAAGTTAAAGAATGAAAGTTACTTGCATGGAGGAATCCAATCACAATATGTATATATAAAGAGGTAGAGATTTAGTTATGTATCTATATACTTATAACATGTATGCATAAACTCTATATATATCTATATAGATATATGAACATGACATAGAGAGAAGGGTTAGGTTACATGGCAGTGTATACTATGTTAGAGTGTGTGTGTCCTTGTTCATGGTTTAGTTTAGTATTGAAAGGTTAAACCCAGTTTTAGTTTAGCATTTACATACAAAATCTGAAAATAG
Organism: Iris pallida; assembly: GCA_029216955.1. Lineage (NCBI taxonomy): Eukaryota > Viridiplantae > Streptophyta > Magnoliopsida > Asparagales > Iridaceae > Iris > Iris pallida. Next base: position 2,831 of record JANAVB010039272.1, on the reverse strand, counting down.
CTAACATTTAAACCAGGTAATATTAACATATGCAGTTTCAGATTTTTAGGGATTTGAACATCACAACTAACTCAATGCTTCCAATAAATCCTAACATGATAGAGAAGAAATTCTAACATACTATCCATACATTTAGCTATGCATACAGTTCAATATTACATATTAAATCTAAAATTGAACTAAACATGGAAATCAATGTAAAAATGTTACATCTATTCAGTTTGGATTTTGGAGAAATTCGAACACCACAACCCTGTATCACAACCTAACATATAAGAATACGAAACCTAAATTTATATCCTACAACCACAATGTATATAGCTCAAACATTACCATTTTAAACAATAAATTGAACATTTAAAATTCAATATTAAGGGTTAATATGCACACAGTCTTAGATTTGTCAAATTCATACACCAAAACTCAACCAATTCCTTAAGAGTTGAAACCTGTATATAACAATATGTGCAGTGATATAAACAAAACTACTAACATGAAATTTATTTGAATTACGAAATTTAAACTGGAAAAAAAGCAGAGAACCAGAAATATTGGGGTTTTGACAATTAAACATCAACAACATTAATATGTATTGTTGATAGGTTGGAATTAAAGTGTAGCATGCATAGTATCAGGCAAGTGTCTGCTATATTATTCATATATTCTCATGTCCCATATAAAATTAATTCTACGTTAAGACTAACATTAGATTCCTACCAAGATTGCAAGTAGGTAATTGGTAAAATCAAGACAGTTTTATTATTATTATTATTTAATACAAGGATAGTAGCAAGAAGGAAATAATAATGAATTGTTCTGCTTATCTGTTTAAAAGAAGGAACCATTTTGAAACCCAGAGCTAAACTATCAAATCCAAGAAGGTCTAGTAAAAATCATCGATTCATTGTATACAAAGAAACCCATAGTAAGAAGTTGCCAAGGTTCATAAAATAGCTAAAGATACTCCTAAGTTAAATAATGAGAAGCAAAACAAAACAAATAATAATTCTTTTTTTGAAGGACTGAAGCAAAATTAGAGAAAATATGTTCGAAAACATTTAAGGTACAATCTGTAATCATATACGTCTATCCAAAATCATGGTACTCTAAATCCTCGTCATACTAGTAAGCAAGGCTACGATAATCACAGAGTCCTCGACTTAGGCACATACCTCTAGAATCATGGTATTTAAAATTTTGCGATGCGCTAGCTTGGCTACAAATCTTAAATTCCCACACCCGAGAAATATATCCAAAATTAGACTATATGTCCTCACCATGCTGGCTAATGTGACTGTAGAAGACTAGATTCCATAACTTAGATGACCTAGCCCATATGATTTCATCTTGACAAAATTAAATTAAATCAACAATGGATACCCAAAATCAAATTTATCAACGAACATCAAGATTCAAAACTGAACAATAATCCATCAATCATATAAATACAAACTCGGAATGCAACAGCTAACATCAAGATTCAAAACTTCATAATCATCATCAAAATCAAGTTCAACAACAGAAAGTAAAGATAAATCAAATCAAGGAAAGAAGAGTTTTTTAAATCAAAGTTAAAATAAGATTCTCAAGGGTCGTCCCAGGAATCTCTCAGAAATCCTAACTGTGATTGAGTACCTTCAAAATATATCCTAATTCTACTGCAGGCTGTAGTGGTACCAGTTCGAATACTACTACACAAACTCGACCTGCATGGCCACCACTAAAAACGTGTCACGACCTGCACCCTAGAGTAAGGGCACAGAAGTGGGTACGTCCAGCCTACCGCAGTGTCGGCGGTAGAAAGTTGTCCTAGGTCACAACATCTAACAATATAATGCTAAGCAGTTTATACTCCCCGAATGGGGGTGACATAGCAGATACAGTCTCAATCACATCTAAGGTAGAGCATAATAAAAGATAGATAAAACATGAAATCCAAAAGAGATATGAAGTCTAAGTGTCTAAGATACACAAACCCAGAAATACATCTCAAAGCTCAAATACAGTAATCCATAAATACAACTCAAGACAACTAAAAATAAGTATAGCAAAACAATAGCTATCTATACAACCTCTAGTGTCTTCTCTAGGCTAGCAGGCACCTCCAGGCTATCTGTAAAATTTATCAACAGGTCATCAGGACGCAGCGAGCACAATATCTCAATAGTTCATAGCAGGTTAGAAATATAATCATGCAGTAAAGTAAGATACAGTACTGAGGAAATACAGTATGTAACAGAGAGAGAACTGTAATAGAAAATATCTACTATACGATAGAGAACTAACATGGTCTAGTGAGTCAGAGTACAATATAGACATGTAAATAGCATAGAAGATTCTGATGAGACACTACGGAGTGATTCTGATGAGATACTACTGGGTAGTATTCACATGTCTACTTCTACTACTCCCCGTACCCCCAATCAATACACAAGGATCCAGCCAGGTTATGTTATGATTCCATGCAATGGCCCACAAGGGGTGATACATGGATGCCCATAAATGGGTGATTCAAGGAGACTCTGTGATCAAGGTACATGTCACAAGTGATCAATGAAACCGAAGCATAGTGATACACAATGTAAGTGAAACACACAGAACATGTGATATCCGATGCTCTGAAGGATAACATCTCAAGAAGGGATCCATATAGTACCAATCTGTGTGACCAACGTGACAGTATCAAGTAAAGTAATTTAAAGCAAGAAATTAATTCTAAACGGATATAAAATGATCAGAAAAGTACTCGCCTGCTATCTGAATGTCCAAGGAAATGTACTGTCGCGAGGAGAGGTACTGGCTCCTATTTAGAACAGCACAAGTCACAACAA
>JANAVB010039271.1:0-39280 GCA_029216955.1 Iris pallida | reverse complement strand
GATCAAAATGAAGTTCCAGTTCACAACAAGAACCAAATCCAGTTTATAGGAACATTCTAATTCAGAGCTCGAAAGGAAATCAGCATATCAACATCCATTCAAATCAAAACTAATGCATATGAATTTATCATGAAAACAATGGCATGTGAAGAGAAAGCTCAGGGTTTCAGGGATACAGTGTATCAGAAAACATGTATTCTTGTGTGTGTGTGACTTGTGAAGGGTGAACTTGTTCTCAGGAATTAAGACAGGAAAGTGAATGACAGTTCAATGATAAAGCAACTATTGTTCTCAGGTTATTTGCCAATGGAAAAGGAAAGGAAATCAAATCACTGCTAAATGGGGAAAGGAACTAATTTACATTGAACAACCCCATCACAATTTCAAATCTAATATGCCAATCATTCCACACACCTGTACAAGTTCAGAAATGTATGCACATTATCAATATCAGTTAATGAAATCCTATTAATTCAGAAAATCAAGCAATGCATAAGTGCATTCAGAAATTGAGAGTTTAACAGTGACAGGAAAGGAAGGGAATTCAGTTTGCAACACAAACAATACCCCACCTATCCTCAACAATTAAGTAATGTGAGGCTTGTGTGTGGCCATTAAATCTCAGATATAACAGTGAACAATTGAACTTAAAACCAATACAACAGTTCAAAACAGTCCAATAATACATCCTAGAATTCTGAATCAACCCACACCCATATCACCCCAAATTTCTACATACAACTAGATAATTCCTAGGTGAACCTATTAAGCATTTAATATCATGTAAAACAGCATATACTGATTAAATTGATGACAAAACTCATTTTAGAAAAACTGGAAATATAACAGGGAATTCGAATATCAGTTAACATAGGGTTAAGGAGAATTGATTAGGAAAAATTAACTAATCATGAACCTAATGGTTGATAATTGAAAACAACCCATGTGCACAACCCCACACATCCATTTCGTGTCACCCAAGGCCTGACACGGCATGTCCAGTACAAGAAACTCAAAAGAACAACACACAGTGCACTGTCCAGTGCACTGCCTCGTGCACACGTGCACTTGTGTCATGTGCACGACACAAGACACGAGGGAGTCTCGTGGTCACCCACATAGGTAGCCCACCTATGGGGCTACCTCATAGGCCCATTGGCCAGTGTCCACAACGTGTCAGTGTCGGACACGAGGCCCGTATCAGTGGCAAAAATCAACAATGCACAGTGCAGTATGAAATCGGTGCGGGTGGGATTTCTCCCATTCCGCTCGATAAGATGAGCTGAAAATTGGTCTGTGTCATGTCAGTCACGTGTCCTAAGTGTCACCAAAATTTCATCCTAAATAGTGTCGTGTCGTGTCCGCTACAGACCCCGATAGGCAGGGGATCCCTGTAGCACGCGCACGAGCGTGTGTGGCACGTGTCCAAACAATAAATCCGACACACAGTGACTCAATAATCACCACAGAAGATCAGGAACCAATAATCCATGATAAAACTATACTTCCTATTTAAAAACATCAAACAAACAAGATCGAAATGCCCTTTGAGGCATTTCGACAAACAGTCATGCACATGGACTGATACGTGTCCAGAACGGACACGAAACCCAATACACCCGACACGAATCCTATCCAGACTCTTAGGGGACCCTTAGGGCTTCCTATTGATGAAGACAATGAAAATCCATGGAGAAATGAAGAGATTACCTATTCTTGAACTATGGATGAAAAAGCCCCAAATGGAAAGATTTCCTTAACCACCAAAATCTCACAAATTGTTTCCTTCCTGCAAACAATCAATACCAACAACATGAACATTGATATTAGGATCTAGTGCAACTAGTTTGGGGGAAAAAGGACCTAAAATGGATTTATAATGAATTTCTAAAGATATGAACTCACCTCTTTCTTCTTGAAATAAAATTCCTAAGGAAGGGAGGCTAGCCCTAGATTTTAGGAGGGGTTTTATAGTGGGGGAATCCCTAGGTTAACTAGTGGTGGCTGGCCATGATGGGCTAGGTTAGGGTTTGAACTAGGTTGGCTAGTCCTATTAGGTTAAGTCACAAAATGACTTGTGAAACCACAAGTCATTTCTCAACCCATTTAATTCCTAATTCCTTAAGTCAATTTCTAATGAATCTAAACCCACTAACTTAAGTCATGCTAGGTTAGACTAGAGTCACCTAGCCTAACCAAGTCCAACTAACTAGGGTTAGTTCCTAGGTTTGTCTACAAGGGTCAAGACTAGTCAAAGTCAACCTAATCTAAACAATTCCAAAATAATTCCTAAAAATTCCCATAAATTCAAATAAATCAAATAACCCCAAAATGTCTAAATACCCTAATCACATGGCTAGGCTCTAGGGTAGGCAGTCTCTACTGTTCACAGCAATACACCTAAAATCTCAAGTCATGAATTTAAATAGTTTTAAAATAATTAAAAATCACTAAAAATCATAATATGAAATAAATATCATTAAATAATAATTATAATTACAAAATTTCAAAATTACCCTCTTTTGGAAAACTGGGTGTTACACACTGCTCAACAATGGTTATCAACAATGTTCAAGACTGAAGCCATTTGCCATTCAGAATGTACTTCCTGCTATGTAATGTAATTTTCATTTTATTGAGTCTAGGAATACATTGTACACCGAGTCGTACTGGCAAATAGGCTATCCTAAAATGTTTTCAAAACCATCCTATTCTTTTACAAATGACCTACATTTTTGAAAAATATTTTTTTACAAAAAGCTTCTGAAGGATTGTTCAAAAGCCAAAATTTATTTTCTCCAAAAATAAAACTGGCAGAACCTCAGGAGAACTCGGCCCGAGTTCGGCCATTTGGAACGTTAGTGAACGTTGGGTTTTTGAACTTGATCATCCTTCAGTTACGGTTTGTTACAAAGAGTTCTGTCCAAATTCTGCCCAAATTCTGTCAGAGTTCTGTCTTTGGAAAAGTTATAAATAGAGAAGCATTTCGATCATTTCAGAACACCAATTCACTTTCAATCTCTTCTCTTCTTAAGCTTATATTCTTCTAAAGAGTTCTTAAAAGCTTTCATTTTCAAATCCCAAGCTAGTTACAATCCTCTAGTCGATTTGCCAGTACAGTACGGTCTAGAAGTTTCAAGAGCGATTGTAATCAGAGGCTTGATAGAAGATTCAACTCTTCACAATTGAAGTTGGACGAGTTCTTCGTATCAAAGCTCGCGTCTGTAGAAGTTACAAGGATTTCGTATGAAAACTTGCGGGATTTTCCAATAGTGGATTCAACTGGAAGATAGAGTTCTTCCGACTGGACTAGTCCTCACCAGAGGAAAACCAGTATAAATCTCGGTATTTGTGTTTGCCTTCTGATCACTTTTAAATTCTGTCATTTACTTTTTGTGATTATTATTATATCTGTGATCTAACCGCTAAAAAGTTTTTAATTAGCAATATTCCGCTGCCTACTCTATTCACCCCCCTCTAGAGTATTCTGCTTTACGATTTCGTTCCTACACAATCTTATTGGTTTTTATATATATATGGTTCTATAATTGTTGTACTAAAGTGATATCCTTCGCATGTTAGTTTTGCATGTTTGAATCTTATCGATTATATTATCATGATATTAGAATTTCTAATCAGACAAAGAAATCACAACATTGTTCTATCACAATACTTAGAATATGTTAGGCAAACATTGGTTTGCATATAATCCGTGACATTATAATTCCTTTGACACATTCAAACAATTTAGTCATAAGAAAATAGTTAGTGAAATTGCAAATTCCTTTAAATTTAAAGTTTTAAAAGTTGAGATTATTTTGGGTACAAGCCGAAAGGGTCATTCTGTCAATCGGGCGTAAATAGTCCTAAGCGACACGGTACTTAATCGTCCCCCTGTGGACCTCCGCTAGCTGGGAACCGGCTCCTACAGCTAACCCAAGTTAATCAACACTTGATAAACTAAAGATTTTTTAAGGTTGATTAGCAAAATCACTTAAACTATTATTCTAGTACTTTAAACTGTCATTTTTGCAAATATGGCTAATAAAGATAAATCTTTAGAGCCATGGATACTGTGACAGAGTCAAATAATTTTTGACTCACTATTCTAAGACTTATATCAGTAATTAGTAAAATCACATGAGTCTGATGTCACTAACTCTGATTTCTAAATCAGCCAAACCAGTTATTCTATTCTATATAGTAATAGAAAGAATATTTTAAGGATATTCTAGGCTATAAATTGTATCGTATTAGATATTCTTATGTCAGAGAAATGTCATTTTAAATACAAACTGGGTAACTGATTCATATGACATCTAATCCATTTATGAGATTTTTTTTTACTCTATGAAAAGTTGTCATCTCTTGAGGTTTGTATAACAAATCTATCATAGCTAAGACTATTATATAGTCTGAAATGTTATCTTCAGCCACATGCATCTTATACTGAAGCTAGCTGTATGGCTCAACATTTTATACTACATATTTTTTGTACATGTCATTTGTTTTAAAATTATGCTAAAAGCATTATCTTGTGAACTCTAAGATGAACAGATACATGCAGCTGCGTGTCAAGACATGTAAAGAGCCTTGAAAAAACAAAATTATAGTTCTTGACTATAAAGTCATAAAAGAACTTTACAGATCTCTTGACGAAGAGTCTGTTTACTCTTGACGAAGAGTTTGTCTAGGATATTGATCCTAGAATCATCGAGGGGGATGGGCTTAAGCCCATAGTATAGTCACCAGCAGTAGCAACCCAACCGAGTCTGACTGGAGATCCCAAGAAGCCGGTTCAATGGGTAGAAACAAGCTGGACTAGGTGACTATTATGGAACTGTCACGCCCCAGAACCAGAATACTGGAGAGCGGAGGCAGACATAGCCAGCTACGTATACTGAAGTGGGAACCACCTCGATATACGGTCACGGCTGTCTAGATATAGGGAGTTTACTACAAGCCAACAGTCTCTTATGGTCATGAACAAACCTAGTGTCTCAATCACAAGCAAGTAAGTAGATATCACAAGATGTATGATCATTAAATATACAATAGTAAGGCGTCCCAAACATTACATATTCAGCTGATCATGAAGCTAATCTTTACAAAATGTTAGGACTAGCAAGAGTTTAGTCATTATATGATCAACCCTAGGATTTGTCAATCATGTATACAGCCCGTAGGCAGACAGTAAGTAAATGCATCGAGCTAACAGGTGCTCGTCGGCTAAACGCCTCAAAAGAATAATTTACAATAAAGTGGGCGAAACAAAAAGGGAAAACCCACTCTTGGCCTGGCGTCCTTCTAGTGGCCACCATCTGGCTGGAGACGCGGTAGATCCTCTGGAGCTGCTCCGAAATCTGGCCATACAAAACCAGCTGGGTCAAACCCCAGAAGAGCAAGTGCCACAAAGGGGCCAAGAAATAAGAACAAAACCAGCAAATCAGCGCAAAATATAATATGGCATAATAAAAGACAGAAATCTAAAAGAGAAAGCATGACGGGGTGATATACGATGAGGCAACCATGGGACCATTCAGATAGCCGGGTTACAACCCTTAAACCAAACAAGGACCGGGGTTATAACCCTTCGTCTGAGCAGAACTTGGAATTCTCACCATTTATCGGCAAGATCATAACGTAAGAAATCAAGACAGAAATTAACCTTGCATTGGATCAAGACAGAACTAGATTGGTTATACCTCATACAATCAATCACGGCCAAACAGGTCCTACGGCTTACTACTTTAACTAACTAGGATTATCACAGGCCTAATTACTAACAAGATGCAGTGAGATTGTTCCACAGCCACAAGCCCTGCAGACCATCCAGGCTACCCAGGTCGAAAGTTAAGGGTTGAATTCAGGTGGGTACATCGTCCAGGAGACGCATGTACCCTTAGGTGACTTAGAGGTGCAACACGCAACAGTGCGCTGGAAATGTGCCCTACTCGACGGCAGGCTACAGATCCCAAGAAGCGCCCAGGTAACGGGATTGCCTGTAGCTGTGTCAATCTGTCATGACTACTGTGTTATTCTAGTTTTTATCCTTAATCCATTTTAGTGGGTGCTCCTGACCGTGGTACTCAGGAGTCCCATCCTAGACATGATGCAAGACTGGACAAGTGGATTTAACAAGCAAGCAAGAAGAACCACCCACGGTGTCAAGCAAGTCAGGTTACCAGTCAAGAGTGCACCCTCTTCGGGTCACTACCAAGTTATCAGGTTACAAGTCGAGAGTGCACCCCATGGGTCACTACCAAGTAATCAGGTTACAAGTTGATCATGCTCAGTCACAAGTTACAAGATTTCCGTTTCAATTAACTGCCAAACCAAGGAGGATAACAAGAAACAAAATCCCAAAAGTCCGTGCCAAGACGTGTTGGGCCTAGTCAAGTTGTGCATGTGAGCAATCAAAATCTCAAAAAAAAAGCTCCAATCATATCAAAAGAAAACCAAGTTATAAGCAGGCACTAAGGCACTAGGGGTGTAGGTGAACTAGGGTATGCAGGGAACAAGCACACTAGAGTGCGCCTGGTGGCAGCACACTAGAGTGCGCCTGGTTGAGGCAGCACACCAGAGTGCGCCTAGGGTGGCAGCACACTAGAGTGCGCCTGGGGTGGCAGCACACTAGAGTGCGCCTAGGGAGGCGGCACACCAGAGTGCGCCTAGGGTTTAAGGGGTCAAAGTGCGCCTAGGATGGGCCACGCGCTAAAGTGCGCCTAGTCAGGTTGAGATGCACTGGAGTGCGCCTGGGTCGAGCCAGCAAAGCGCGCCTAGGATCCAAGGGTCAAAGTGCGCCTAGGTGGGGCCAGCAAAGCGCGCCTAGTCAGGGGAGCAGGCGCAATCGGCCAGGCGCTAAACAGCGTGGCCCGCAAGGAGGCGCGCAGCGCTAAACAGCGCGCGGCCAAAAGAGGCACGCTGCGCTAAAGAGCGCCCGGCCAGGAAGGTAGGCGCGATCGGCCAGGAGGCGCGCAGCGCTAAACAGCGCGCGGCCAGGAAAGTAGGCGCGATCGGCCAAGGAGGCGCGCCTGGAGGTCGTCTTCCTCCTCGAGCCGAGGAGAGAACCCATGGGTTCCAAAACTTTGGAACACCATAAGTCGGCCATCCAAGCTCCAAATCCGGACTTCCAAGGCTCTAACTTGGGTAAAATTTCACCCTCTACAACATGGGAACAATAAACCAACCAAAAATCAAGTTTAATAGATCAAATCTAAAGAAATCCGAAAATGAACAAAGTCTAGATCTAGGGAAATCCAAGCTTCAAAACCCAAAATGCCAAGCTCTAACATTGGTCCTAGAGCTCTAGTCTAACTAAAGGTCAATTAAAATGGGTCCTCATTAAATGGCAAGATGCAACTTGCCTATGGTGTGGGTGTTGGTGGTGGTAGGAGGAAGAAGAAGAAGTAAATGAAAGTTATGGAGAGAGAGAAAAAGTTGGTGGGATTTAATGGGGGTTGTTGTGGTGTTCTTGAGGGTGCAAGATAGCTAAAGGTGTTCTCATTCCTACAAACCAAACCAAGCCATATTAAACCAACCGAACCAAAACCGAAAACCCGAAAAGCCGAACCAAAATCCGAATACGAAAATACGGGAAATATCGAAATACCGCAAGTTAGGCAAAATTGAAAATATACGCAAAATCAAAATACGGGCATAATACGAAATACGGAAAATGAGGGTGACAACTCTACCCACCTTAAAAGAATTTCGTCCTTGGAATTTAATCAAGGAGCTAGAGATTGCCACGACAAGCTACACTAATCACAGGCAAGCTACACTAAGCAGTTCAATCATACAATCATGCAACGCAAGCAAGGAAGGGAAGGCGTAAGGCATAAGAAAGACATTATACCTCACGAGCCAAACAGATAGGGATATCGCGATCGGATGTCGTCCTCACGCTCCCACGTTGACTCACCTAGAGAGTGATGACCCCAAGCAACACGGACCAATTTAATAGTCTTGTTCTTGAGTATCTTTTCCCTCCGGTCCAAAATAGACACGGGCCTCTCTTCATATGAAAGGTTGGTACCAACAACCAATTCCGAATGATCTAGGATATGGCCCGGGTCCGGAATATACCGTCGTAACTGGGACACATGGAATACATCATGTACCTCACTTAACGACGGCGGAAGAGCGAGACGATAGGATACATCTCCTACTCGCTCTAGAATATCGAACGGCCCTATATACCTAGGACTAAGCTTTCTCCGCACGCCGAAACGAATGACGCCACGGTTAGGCGAGATCCTAAGGAATACATGGTCGCCGACAGCAAATTCTAAGGGACGCCGATGAGCATCGGCCCAATGACGCTGGCGATCTTGAGCAACTCGAAGATGATCTCTGACCTTCCTGACCACTTCAACTGTCTGAGCAATCATATCTGGACCGAGCATTTGCCTCTCTCCAACATCATCCCATGCTAGCGGGGATCTACACTTTCTGCCGTAAAGAGCCTCGAAGGGTGCCATCTGGATACTGGCCTGAAAACTATTATTGTACGAAAACTCCACCAGGTGCAGGTGATCCTCCCACGAACCACCGAAGTCAAGGGTGCATGATCTCAACATATCTTCAAGGGTTTGGATTGTGCGCTCTGACTGACCATCTGTCTGCGGATGATATGCTGAACTGAACTGAAGATGAGTCCCCAAACTCTTCTGCAAGCTGCGCCAAAAGTGAGATGTGAATCTTGAATCCCTGTCCGAGGTAATGCTGACTGGCACACCATGAAGCCTGACAATCTGCCTGAGATACATCTCTGCTAGCTGTGCCGTTGACTGACCAACTCTAAATGGAAGAAAATGTGCTACCTTGGTAAGCCTGTCCACAATAACCCAGATAGCATCTCTGCCAGCCGGAGACCTGGGTAATCCAGTCACGAAATCCATGGTAATGTGTTCCCATTTCCATTCTGGGATCGGTAAAGGTTGGAGAAGTCCAGCTGGCCTCTGATGTTCAGCTTTAACTTGTTGGCAAACCAAACATCGAGAGACATACCGGGCTATCTCCCTCTTCATGCCATTCCACCAAAAGTGTTGACGAATATCTCTGTACATCTTCGTACCACCGGGATGAATAGAATACTGTGAACTGTGAGCCTCTGCCATAACTTTCTGTCTGATATCTCCACTGGGTACACAAAGACGCTTACCATGCCTAAGTGTACCATCTTCATGAATGCTTAACTCTGGCCTTTTTCCTACCTTACACTCTGCTCTGAGCCGCTGAAGCTTGGAATCTGATGACTGTGCTGTCCGAATCCTTTCAACTATGCTGGACTGAACCTGTAGACTGGCCATCAATGCCACACTGGTTGGAAGAACCACTTCAATTCCCATCTTCTGAAGGTCTGCCAATAACTCTGGTTGTGCTGTCAGGAAATAAACTCCGGCTCTCCTGCTTAATGCATCTGCTACCACATTGGCCTTCCCTGGATGATACTGTAAATCCACCTCGTAGTCCACCAGCAGCTCGAGCCATCTTCTCTGCCGCATGTTAAGGTCCTTCTGGGTGAAAACATACTTCAGGCTCTTGTGATCAGTGAAGATTTCCACTCTATCTCCGTACAAGTAGTGTCTCCACAATTTCAAAGCAAACACTACCGCTGCCAATTCTAAGTCGTGGTTCGGGTAATTCTTCTCATGATCACGAAGTTGTCGCGACGCATAAGCTATTACCTTCCCATGCTGCATCAGAACACATCCCAATCCTCTGCCTGAAGCGTCGTAATAAACTGAGAATCCTCCGGTCCCATCTGGAAGGGTGAGGATGGGAGCCGTAATCAAACCTCGCTTCAACTTCTCAAATGATTCCTGACACTCTGCTGTCCAAACAAACGGCACATCCTTGCGGGTCAACTGGGTCATCGGCGCTGAAATCCTTGCAAAATCTGAAACAAACCGCCGGTAATAGTCGGCCAATCCAAGAAAACTACGAACCTCTGCCACTGAGCTAGGTACCGGCCATGACTCTATAGCCACAACCTTCTGAGGATCCACTTCCACTCCTCCACGGGTAATGATATGACCCAGGTATGAAATGCGATCGAGCCAGAACTCGCATTTACTAAACTTGGCATACAACTTATGCTCCCTAAGCGTCTGAAGGACAACTCTGAGATGCTGCTCGTGCTCTGCTTCACTCTTGCTGTAGACCAGGATGTCATCTAGGAACACTATCACAAACTGATCCAAGTAAGGCATGAAAATGCGATTCATGAGATCCATGAATACTGCCGGCGCATTGGTCGCTCCAAAGGGCATAACTAGAAACTCCCAATGCCCATACCTCGATCTGAACGCCGTCTTCGGGATGTCCTGCTCTCTGACTCTGATCTGGTGGTATCCTGACCGCAAGTCTATCTTCGAGAAAACTGAAGCCCCTCTGAGTTGATCAAACAAGTCATCTATCCTCGGAAGAGGGTACTTGTTCTTAATTGTCAATGAGTTCAAGGTACGATAATCTACACATAGCCTAGACGTACCATCCTTCTTCTTCACAAGAAGCATCGGGGCTCCCCAAGGCGATCTACTAGCACGGATGAATCCCTTGGTCCTCAGTTCTTCAATCATCTTGTACAAAATCTCCAATTCTGAAGGCGCCATCATGTAGACTCGCTCTGATACCGGTGCTGTCCCGGGAATCAAGTCTATTGTGAACTCGATCTCCCGCTCTGGCGGCATTCCTGGAAGTTCCTCTGGGAAGACATCTGGAAACTCTTCAACTATCCGGGGCAACTGCACTGCTGCTACTGCCATCCGCAACACTGGAGGAGATGGCTCTATTGTGCCTCTGGAAAATGAAAACTCTGGCTCTCCGGGAATACTAAAGACAACTCTGCCAACATGGTAGTCTATCCTAGCATAATGGTTCCTCAACCAATCCATGCCTAGGACTACATCATAGTCTGCCATAGGGAACTCTATGAATCTAGCGGGGAACTCTCTACCGCTAACTACGATCCGACACGAGGGAAAACACTCGATCTACCCCCACAAGACCATTACCAGTAAGTATATTGAGCCTCACTGATAATGACTCGGGCTCCAATCCTATCCGTGTCGCGAATCGTGCAGACATGAATGAATGCGAAGCACCAGAATCAAATAATACTGAAGCTGGAAAGGAGTTGACGAGAATAGTACCTGCCACAACCTCACCTAGTGCAACTTCCTCTTCCGTGGCCATCATCATGGCCTGACCTTGACCTCTGGCTGCTGGTCCCCTCTGCTGGAAACCTCTCTGCCTGTTCTGGATCTGCGCTTGAGCTTGCGCATACTGCTGGGGGTGCTGCTGCTGGAATACTTGAGATTGAGGCGGCAAGGGTCTCGAAGACTGATACTGTTGCTGCTGAACTGGCGCTGGGGCCGGTCCTCTCACCGAAGAGCTAGAAGGGTTGGATGCGGATGAACCACCTCTATTCGGGCAAGCCCCAATCCGATGATCTGCTGCTCCACAAGCCAGGCACAATCCCTGCGCCCTGCGATAATCTGCCACCACGTGCCCTGGCTTCCCGCAATGAGAACATCCTATCGCGGAAGTCTGCTTCTGCTTCTGCTGCTGCGGGTACGTCGGGGTCGAATGCTGAACCGACGTCACTGAGGCCGCCCGCCTCGGAGTTCCAATGGTTATTCCCCTAGCTGCCGGGGCTGGAGCTGATGACTGGTGCATCTGACTATGGGACCGCTTCCTACCTCCGGTCCTATCCATAATTCTCTGGGAGGTATACTCATGCCTCCTAGCCGCCTTCAAAACAGCATCGAACGTCTGGTGCTCAAACTGCTCAACTGCTAACAAGATCTCCAGATGCAGTCCCTGCTGGAACCGCTGGGCTCTATCATACTCGGTTGCCACCAAGGTGGGGGCGAACCTACTCAGCCTAGAAAACTCGGTCGCATAGCCATCGACCGTCCTGCCTCCTTGCTTCAAGTTGGTAAACCTGGTCTGCAGGTCGTACCGAGCCACAGCATCAAAGTACTTCGTCTGGAATCTCTCCCGAAATATTGCCCATGAAATAGGGGCCACTATTCCTTCGGCCTGCGCTGCCCACCAGCTACGGGCAAGATCTAACAACTGCAGGCGCACCACTGCCACCTTCTCATTCTCAGGGGTCCTGGCTGCTTCTAGAATCATCTCAGTATCCTGAAGCCATGCGTCCGCGGCAACCGCATCCTCGGTGCCGTCGAAGAAAGGAGGGTTCAATCTCTTGAAACTGTTAGCCGCCTGGTTCCCTGGATGACCGCCTCTGGCCAAAGCATCTTGAACTGTCTGGTGCAGAGCATCACTCCGACGATCCTGGAAAGCTATTAAGGTTCTGATAAGGCCTACTAGAGTACCATCATCTGGCTCTGCGGGCTGGACGGGCCGAACTGGTGATTCTCCTCCAGTTGGCACAACTCTGGAAGCCACCCCGGAATGCTGGGCTTGATCTCCGGGTTGCTGCTGACCCACAGGAAGTGCTCTACCTCTATGATCGGTAGGACCGGGTACAGCGCCGCTGAAGAAGACGACACAGGAAACAATAAGAAAAGGACCAGGGCAGATCAACGATATAAGCACAGGATCAGGGCAAGAATCCAGGGATTCAGAGGATACGAACAGAAATCAAGAACGAATACTGATTGAGACATCTATCTGGCAACCCCCACACATCTTGATTTACAAGACCTGCATGGGCCACCACTTAAACCATGTCACACCCCAGAACCAGAATACTGGAGAGCGGAGGCAG
Source organism: Iris pallida (assembly GCA_029216955.1). Taxonomy (NCBI): domain Eukaryota; kingdom Viridiplantae; phylum Streptophyta; class Magnoliopsida; order Asparagales; family Iridaceae; genus Iris; species Iris pallida. The sequence goes on along the minus strand of JANAVB010039271.1, from coordinate 26,535 downwards.
ACATAGCCAGCTACGTATACTGAAGTGGGAACCACCTCGATATACGGTCACGGCTGTCTAGATATATGGGAGTTTACTACAAGCCAACAGTCTCTTATGGTCATGAACAAACCTAGTGTCTCAATCACAAGCAAGTAAGTAGATATCACAAGATGTATGATCATTAAATATACAATAGTAAGGCGTCCCAAACATTACATATTCAGCTGATCATAAAGCTAGTCTTTACAAAATGTTAGGACTAGCAAGAGTTTAGTCATTACATGATCAACCCTAGGATTTGTCAATCATGTATACAGCCCGTAGGCAGACAGTAAGTAAATGCATCGAGCTAACAGGTGCTCGTCGGCTAAACGCCTCAAAAGAATAAATTTACAATAAAGTGGACGAAACAAAAAGGGAAAACCTACTCTTGGCCTGGCGTCCTTCTAGTGGCCACCATCTGGCTAGAGACGCGGTAGATCCTCTGGAGCTGCTTCGAAATCTGGCCATACAAAACCAGCTGGGTCAAACCCCAGAAGAGCAAGTGCCACAAAGGGGCCAAGAAATAAGAACAAAACCAGCAAATCAGCGCAAAATATAATATGGCATAATAAAAGACAGAAATCTAAAAGAGAAAGCATGACGGGGTGATATACGATGAGGCAACCATGGGACCATTCAGATAGCCGGGTTACAACCCTTAAACCAAACAAGGACCGGGGTTATAACCCTTCGTCTGAGCAGAACTTGGAATTCTCACCATTTATCGGCAAGATCATAACGTAAGAAATCAAGACAGAAATTAACCTTGCATTGGATCAAGACAGAACTAGATTGGTTATACCTCATACAATCAATCACGGCCAAACAGGTCCTACGGCTTACTACTTTAACTAACTAGGATTATCACAGGCCTAATTACTAACAAGATGCAGTGAGATTGTTCCACAGCCACAAGCCCTGCAGGACCATCCAGGCTACCCAGGTCGAAAGTTAAGGGTTGAATTCAGGTGGGTACATCGTCCAGGAGACGCATGTACCCTTAGGTGACTTAGAGGTGCAACACGCAACAGTGCGCTGGAAATGTGCCCTACTCGACGGCAGGCTACAGATCCCAAAAAGCGCCCAGGTAACGGGATTGCCTGTAGCTGTGTCAATCTTGTCATGACTACTGTGTTATTCTAGTTTTTATCCTTAATCCATTTTAGTGGGTGCTCCTGACCGTGGTACTCAGGAGTCCCATCCTAGACATGATGCAAGACTGGACAAGTGGATTTAACAAGCAAGCAAGAAGAACCACCCACGGTGTCAAGCAAGTCAGGTTACCAGTCAAGAGTGCACCCTCTTCGGGTCACTACCAAGTTATCAGGTTACAAGTCGAGAGTGCACCCCATGGGTCACTACCAAGTAATCAGGTTACAAGTTGATCATGCTCAGTCACAAGTTACAAGATTTCTGTTTCAATTAACTGCCAAACCAAGGAGGATAACAAGAAACAAAATCCCAAAAGTCCGTGCCAAGACGTGTTGGGCCTAGTCAAGTTGTGCATGTGAGCAATCAAAATCTCAAAAAAAAGCTCCAATCATATCAAAAGAAAACCAAGTTATAAGCAGGCACTAAGGCACTAGGGGTGTAGGTGAACTAAGGTATGCCAGGGAACAAGCACACTAGAGTGCGCCTGGTGGCAGCACACTAGAGTGTGCCTGGTTGAGGCAGCACACCAGAGTGCGCCTAGGGTGGCAGCACACTAGAGTGCGCCTGGGGTGGCAGCACACTAGAGTGCGCCTAGGGAGGCGGCACACCAGAGTGCGCCTAGGGTTTAAGGGGTCAAAGTGCGCCTAGGATGGGCCACGCGCTAAAGTGCGCCTAGTCAGGTTGAGATGCACTGGAGTGCGCCTGGGTCGAGCCAGCAAAGCGCGCCTAGGATCCAAGGGTCAAAGTGCGCCTAGGTGGGGCCAGCAAAGCGCGCCTAGTCAGGGGAGCAGGCGCAATCGGGCCAGGCGCTAAACAGCGTGGCCCGCAAGGAGGCGCGTAGCGCTAAACAGCGCGCGGCCAAAAGAGGCGCGCTGCGCTAAAGAGCGCCCGGCCAGGAAGGTAGGCGCGATCGGCCAGGAGGCGCGCAGCGCTAAACAGCGCGCGGCCAGGAAAGTAGGCGCGATCGGCCAAGGAGGCGCGCCTGGAGGTCGTCTTCCTCCTCGAGCCGAGGAGAGAACCCATGGGTTCTAAAACTTTGGAACACCATAAGTCGGCCATCCAAGCTCCAAATCCGGACTTCCAAGGCTCTAACTTGGGTAAAATTTCACCCTCTACAACATGGGAACAATAAAACCAACCAAAAATCAAGTTTAATAGATCAAATCTAAAGAAATCCGAAAATGAACAAAGTCTAGATCTAGGGAAATCCAAGCTTCAAAACCCAAAATGCCAAGCTCTAACATTGGTCCTAGAGCTCTAGTCTAACTAAAGGTCAATTAAAATGGGTCCTCATTAAATGGCAAGATGCAACTTGCCTATGGTGTGGGTGTTGGTGGTGGTAGGAGGAAGAAGAAGAAGTAAATGAAAGTTATGGAGAGAGAGAAAAAGTTGGTGGGATTTAATGGGGGTTGTTGTGGTGTTCTTGAGGGTGCAAGATAGCTAAAGGTGTTCTCATTCCTACAAACCAAACCAAGCCATATTAAACCAACCGAACCAAAACCGAAAACCCGAAAAGCCGAACCAAAATCCGAATACGAAAATACGGGAAATATCAAAATACCGCAAGTTAGGCAAAATTGAAAATATACGCAAAATCAAAATACGGGCATAATACGAAATACGGAAAATGAGGGTGACAAGAACACTGGCCTGAGATTAAATTCTCTTTAAAATAAAAGCCCAGGAGGCTGTACATGTGTACATTCATACCCCATCCCTATGGTGACAGTATTCCTTTTGTGATATGGATAGGTTGAGTTTAAACTCTTAATAAGTCCAAGCATGATATGCAGGGTTGATTCTTATCACCAACCCTTAAGGACTTACCTATATGAGAGGTCGTGAGGGCCACGACTATAGGACATGGCGATCCTAGACAACTCTCATGAATGTGTAAAAGTGCGCATGGCTAACCAAACGCGCCACCCGATAGACCCAAGTACCTCTAGCGTACTATGTGTGCTATTTTCGAGTCTGGTTCAAGAAGACTGATTCAAGGCGTAGTCCATCAAGCTCTTCTTCAGATAAAGACAATAGTCACTACGTGCGATTCAAGGCTGTAGTCCATCTCATTTATGCATAGTATACAACTGCCCAAACATTCTCTTATTCTTGTCTTCCTTTCTTTCCTTCTATTACTTCGGGATTTGACCTTTTGGGGGGGGATTGTTAGTTGTATGTGTGTTGTGTTCACACACACATGAGCTAGCAAAAACTCACTCCCTTACAATAATTTTGACCGTTATGAATCCATTAAACTTGTAACATCAACTCATGTCTAGGTACAATGTACCACATGATTTTTCATTTGAATTTTGTAACGTTCAGTATTTATTGGCTGGATTAAATTGTCTTCATTCTCCTTTATTCCCTAACCTTAGAGAAAAGCCTATATATTGAGGCCAATCTCAATACTTTGAACATACTGAAAATTACTACAAGACACTCTCTCTCGCTCTCTCGAATTTTTGTCACTCCGAAACTCTTTTGTTCTTGGTTTGTTGCTCTGGGCAGAGGTAAGTCGGGGTCAATCTCCCCGAGTTATGTGTGACGACGGGATACCGGTAGAGCGGAGATTTTACCACTAGGAGCATCCGGAAAAGTCTGCACATAGATCCGGATTAACTCTTAGGGCAATGCTTCGTGCGCGACTTCCCCGGAGGCCGATAACTTTAACTTCTTTTATTTTGTTTGCAGATTATTGGAGGAGAAGAGCAATATTTTCTAACAGTTATTTGTTTGAAAGTTTCTATCTTCTAACATGTGAGTTATAAGTTTTCATAGTTAACTAAACCGTAAAAAATATCACTAAGTTATAAATAATTTTTGATAATTATTATTATTTTCTTCTAAAAAATTTTCCATTTTTTTTCTTGCTTTTTCTTCTATATTCGTTGTTAAAAAAAGTGACGACGAACAACTATGACTTATAGTGATGAAAATATGAGTTGGCAAAGATTTATAGTGATGAACGTGAAATAGCTTGAAAAAGGTATAAAATGGAAGAAAGAGGAAAAAAGAGTAGGCGATTGTAGATTTATAATAAAAAAGAGTAAAAAGGATGAGTTGTCCTACACTAAAAAATGGAAATAAATGTTATGATAAAGACGAGAAGAAGAGAGAGACCAATATAGGAAGAATAGGAGCAAAATAAAAACTTTTAACTCCATTGTTTAAAATATTAAGTTTATTTCTGAATGTCGGGACAAATAGTAGGAGGCATTATAATTCAAGTTCGTTCCAAATCCGGGGACTTGTAAGAAAATAGTATGATTTGGGGGGACTTTTGCTAAAGCTTGTTAGATATAAGAGACTTGAATGCAGGAAAAAAAATTTATTACGGAAAAAAGAAAAACAGGCCTAATTATCATAAAAATATCCTCCAGAGGCGGAGAGCCGCGGAGAGAGTGTGTGCTGTGTTGATTTGACCAATTGAATAAAAGCCTCCTCCGCTTTCTTTGGACGATTGCTCGAACAGTCTCTCCCTCCCAATAAAAGAAGAGAAATCTCCCGAAAAAATAAGAATGGCGGACTATGTTCCACTGAGTGGGGATGGGAAAGAGAAAGGGAAAGGGAAAGAGAAAGAAGAAGAAGAAGAAAGAGAGGGCTTCAGTAAAGAGAAGCGATCAAGAAGAGCTTCAGCTCGTCTCGAATCTCTAGATGTCTTCCGTGGTCTCTCCGTCGCTGTAAGCTTTCTCTCTCTCTCTCTCGCTCTCCTTCGCAGATCATATGAATTTGAATTTTACAATAAATTTCTATAAACTTCGTCAAACTCGACATTACTCTGAATGCCTGAACTCCCCCCTTCCCCCTCCCCTTTTAGATCTATGCTCTCTGTCACTTATTTACAACGACATCGTGGAGGTCTCAAGATGTGTCAGACGGCTAGGGTTTCTCAAGAGAGAGAAAATAAATAAATAAATGTTGTCTAATATTGATATTATTTAAGGGTCTGCTTGGATTGAGGGGAAAAAAAGCAGACTTAAGTGGGGTTAAATGAGGGGGGAGTTAAGTGAGGGGGAGTAGAGTCGATGCATATAACCTTGTTTGGATTGGAGGGAGAGTTAAGTGGGGGTGTTTAATAACTCTTGCGTGGATTGGAGGTTTTGAGTGAGATGATGATTAATAAAAATATGATAGTTACCAAAATAACCTTATCACATATGTCACAAAATTGAATTTGATTGAAATTTTAATTAGAACTTGTCAAAATATCTTCACAAATTAGGAAGCTGCGGAGCAACATGTTGAAAACAAGTAAAAATGGAGAAAAAACATGATATTTTATAGAATAAATAAGGAATATTTATGACTTTTTAAACAAAATTCCTCAATCCCTCTAGTTAACCCTCTGATTTGGGGAATTAAAAAAATGAACAAAAGATGATGAAATATACCCTCACTTAACCCTCCCTCCTAAACCCCTACTCTAAAACCAAGCATGGTTTTATTTTTCCCTCACTTAACTCTCTTAACCCTCAATCCAAGCAGTCCCTAAGTGATCCATTACAAATCTGACCGAGAAAACTACGATATGTTATGTTTTTCGTTATTTTGGTATTTATTTATATAAGTAAGAAAAGTACGTCACGGCGCCACGAGGCTGTCGACCCCTGCAAGGTCCATGGAGGGTCAAGATGTTTGCAACCTTACCATCCATATACACATAGAGACCTGCAGTGCCGGACCCAGAAAATATTCCCCGGAGAGCAAAAATATACTAAATTTCTTCAGGGCTAAGGAGATATTATATATAAGCTAGACAAAAATAAAAAGCATACACAAATCCAATTGGGCTAACTAGTCATTAAATACATGTTGAAGTAAATTTATAGGGAACTGGAAACCGCACAAACGGGGTCGGGGTGGGGTGTAGCGCCGCTCCCCCTCAGCCTATGGTCGGTCCGCCACTTATGGAGAGGTTGTATCCACGACTAGAACCTGTACCTCCATGGTTCAAGCAACAAGGCTCACCTTCGCACAATTAGACACCCTCAATTATGTAAATATATATACTATATACTGTATTAATAAAAAAAGTGTTGTACCGACGTATACGTTGCCAGGATGTCACAAATAGCAACGTCTTAGCGATGTCCTGGTGACACAGTGTCGGTGTCGTGTAGCGACGTTCCTCAATTTTCAAATGCTGACCTAGCAGGGGTTAGTTGGGCATCGGATTAGCGATGTTTACTTGATGTGCAATGTCACATACCATAAATCAGTATGCTCTGTATCAGTGTTCTGCCTGCGACGACCTCAACGACTTTATTTTAGGTTTAACGACGACCAACGATGTTCCAATACACTGTTAACGGCATCTGACCATCACTGGACATCGCTAGGACGTTGTAAATACAGAAAATCAAAAGAAGTTTAGAAATTTATAATGAACCGTGCTTCTGAACATAAAATATATATATCAAATGGACGGAATATAACAAACAGAAAAACATCAGACATCCATAATACAAGTACACGAACTAACATCCATAATACACACACAGATACACATTAGATGAGATTTTTAGCCCATCGGTAATAGTTGAATTAACCGACCCATGCCCATTGAGTTAATTGAACGGAATGTTTGTTTTGGGAATTGGGATTTGTTGGTAGATTGCAGTTTATAAATTCCATAACCGACTAAGTTGGTTCAGTTGCAAATTAACTAGTTATTTTAGGATATGGTTTCTACCTGGTTATAAATAGATATCCTAGGAATTATACTAAATAACTAATTTGCTTATACTTGTGAATCATTTGTTGTCTAGGACTATTATTTATATTTTGCTAGAAATAAATATCCTAGGAATTATTCTAAATAACTCCTGAGACTCATAGGGTGTTAATAGTCAACAATAAAGAAAAAAAAGAGAGATTGAAAGCCATTAAGCAAGATTGAGTTTCTTGTGTATTCTTAGTATTTTTCGGTGTATCTTTGGGACTTTTTAGGACTCCTCTTGTGTTTTCTCTTGGGTTGGGGGGTATGAAGTTTTAGCAAGTCTTCTAAATCCATTTAACAGGGAAACTCCATGTTAAGTCAATGTTCAAACCCATATATTAATGCCTCAATATATCCCATTGTGTTTGGTGTAAGACTAAACTTTATTCTAGGCTTCCTCTTGTCAACATTATTGGATTGAAAACACTCCAACAAAACTCTACCTTGGCTTGCATCTACTCGAGCCTACACCAAAAGGGGATAGTGTGTCACAAGAGGCTACATGTAACAAAGGCGTCGAACTCCAAACAGATAAGGATCTTTCTACAACAATTCTTTGCATAGACAAATCTTCTAAACTCATAAATAGATGCATAATTTGTTATTTGAATAAAAGCATAATAATTGTTCAAGCTTGGAGTAACCTCTTTGTTTGATGTTTTTTGTTTGATGTTTGATGAGTTAAAATAACCCGACAAGTCATAGCTCACTATATGAACATCTGTATAAGTGAATCATTTAGAAAAACAAACACACACACACACACACACACACACACTTATATATAAAGAAGGGCAAGTTTCATATAATCAATAAATCAGATACATCTCTTACAATATCAGGTCCCAATTGGCCTCCTCAAAGCTGATGCATCAAATTCAATTATTATGCAAGATCCCTACAGGGTGGTAGTGAGTCCCTCAAATATCTTTCGCTCTCTCCGCACGTGCCAAACCGACGCGACAAGTCTGAGACATGCTTCCATAAACCACATCCTACCTTGGTTTCTTCTTGCCCTAATCCAAGCAATAATGTCTTCCACGTCCCTCGTAGCGGTACATCCACCTAATCCTCTACTACTCTGCGACTGTCATAGGAACCAGGACGTCGCACATTTAAAGAATAAATGATGCATCGACTCATTCTGTTGATTGCATATGACACATCTTTAGGAATTGAGTTGAACTCCAAATCGAGCAAGTCTATCCATGGTCAAAAGTCGTCCCAAGTAGCAATCTATTCATGCATAATTGCATCTTACGGACCAAACCCCTGACCCATATGAAGTCAAAATCCTCCATTCTAGCACGAGACGTGCAAAAAACTATAACATGATTTGAAATCAAACTCTCCAGATCCAATACCAGCTGTAGGCGGCTGCCAAATCCATCTGTCCTCCTGTGCATCGTGGTCCACGGGGATCGTCCGGATAGTCTCGACGAACCTGGCCATGAATGAGTATATTTCTGGCCGCCACCCCCCATGCGGCAAGATGCTATGAACTCGTATCTTCCTACCCGCCTCCCGAAGCATGTGATCCCTAACTCTCCAACAAGCTCCTGTGATTGATCCATGGATCCAGCCACATGTCCGTACTCCTCCCGTCTCGGATGACACGGTGCATGGCATTCTTAATAAAAGTACGCTGGTGCAATAGACACTTGAAAGTAACCGAGACATTGTTATTGTACCTGTAGGCCAAAAGTTACCTCCCTTCAGATATCTACTACTCATCAACTCAGCCATAAGGATCCCCCTTGCACAAACTTTCATGCTAGTTTCTTCCCTGCTGCCTCTCGTAGCACCTGCAGGGGTCTGAATCCAACCCCCTCCCTAGGTCGGCACAACTGATCCCAGGCTATGGCATGCATCCCACCTCGCTAAATAAAATTAGCACGTGTGCGCTCAATTTTCCGAATTGTAGCAGTAGGTAGACTAATGGAATGTAGCCAAAAAAGGGATAAGGCTGATATAACTGATCGTACCAGCTCAATCCGACCTCCAAATGAAAGACTCTGGGCCTGCCACCCTGCAACCCGGCGTTATGTGAATTCCACTAGGCTATGGCAATCAATACCCCTCGCACAGTTGACAGACAGAGGGACTCCCAAATATTTGACAAGTAACTTCCATTTTTCAATCTCCAGCACCGCCGTCTGTTCCTCCTTGCGAGTGCAATGAGAGCTAAAATACACTCTACTCTTGTCTATGTTCAGATGAAGCCCAGACAACCTTCTAAACTCGTCCATAATCTCCAAGATAGTAGTAGGGCCCTCTGTCATAGGACGCATGAAAACCAATAAGTCATCAGCTAAAATATATATATATAGTCAAGACTTGATAGCTCAAGTAGATAGAGTGGAGGCATAAGACCCGAGTGGACGGTGTTCGAATCCCGGTGGGAGCGAACATGAACAATTACCTCTTCCCAATGTGTGTGTGCGTGTGTGTGTGTGTATATATATATATATATATATATATATATATATATATATATATATATATATATAGTCATGACTCGCTCCCAAATAATTGGGTACAGGTACATGAGTACGTTTAGCCTACGCCGCGGTATCGTTGGTAGTACACTATCTATAGCTATAAGTCACAAACTATATCATAACATCCACATAACTATATATCATCTAGGATATATCAAAACTATGAAAGAGAAGGATTGAAAGCATACGAATGGAAGCTATATTTCAGACTATTAGAAGGAAGAATAGAATATTGGACCTCGATTCCAATCACGAAGCTCCGTAGACCAGGATGAGAGTCGCCTAAGTTGTAAAAGTTATCCAGTTAGGATAAGAGCCAGTACACAATACCAACAAACATAATATCGGTGAACTATATGTACATGTAACAATGAATAATATGACTAATATGATCACTACTAAATATCAGGAGTTAAGAATATCCATATATATTATAGTGAACTAGATGATAAGATGAGTCTGGATGACAATAAGAACTATATGTCACACTAAATGATACATGAACTATATAATAATTTTTTTCACGAACTATGTAATATATCAGACTATAGCATGAACAATGAACAAGGGGGTAACAATTTATGTGTATGCATCGTGTACTTTAGAAAATGACTTTCAACACATGGACGGTCAGGATGATCCACTGGTAATACACAAATTGCATTACATATGTGCGACTAGTAAGATAAGTATCGTAAAAGTACCTCTCATGGATCGTGATGGCGCAACGAGTAGTAGTCCATATATCTACTGACGATTTTTTCGTCACATACCCACCCTAAATACTAGATCACGATACGATACAAACAATATAACGAGAAACATGAGAATCATAAGAGTAATATCGATGCGGGAAATGATCATGATACAAGTATAAGTCTATGATATCACTATAACAAGTCGAAATCTCACTCAAGTGTACAATCATGAAATAACGATTAACGATAGAACTGGTAATGCCATTATACTAGATGCAACAATTCTACTAAACATGTACTACAAGCATATATATAAGAAAGTCGTAATTAAATGCGTCATGTAAGAGTACTTGCTTATCCTCCAGACTATAAAAAAATGACCAACTCAACTAGGCTATCAGGGCTATCCTCTCTAACAATCCACAATCATCATCAAAGCACAATCATAAAACATGGTCAAGAATCACAAAGACAGTCAAAATTAGGATTACTATTAGGCATGTAAGTTATTTGTCGACTAAGTTACTAGGGTTACTTGTTGGCTAAGTTAATTAGGTTACTTACTAAACAAGTTATCTAGATTTGTGTTGTTCTTGGTTAGTCTAAACTTTAATTAACTAATTTTAATTCTGAATTATCAATTTGAATATAGGTTATCAAGTCTATATCTCGAAATTTGTATATTGGGGCCTAGGACACACGAACCGAGACAAGTTTGTTGATTACAGATTAACTATCTCGTTTTGACGACTTTACGGTCAGATTGTAGATTTCAACAACATGAGTCCACTGGAATCAACTGATATACATTTCTTACGAATTTCGATACATGCTCGTTATGATCGAACTAAAAATTCGAAGGTGGGGTGAAATGATCTATCTAATAGTATCAAAATTCTACGAAAATTTGTATACTAGAACGAAAACTTATCATGATCGAAAAGGAAGAAATATCTTGAATATCCAACAGTCGGATCTTTGACAATCTCGAAAATAGTGAATCCGGACATGAAGCAAAGTTCGGGTCCACACACGGTGCACGGTTGCAATCTAGACGATTCAACAATACAAATTAAACTAGACAAAGAAGGGAAGAGTAGTTACCTTCAAAGGGAACACGAATCGAACATTGTAGCGCAAAAATACACATATGGAGGACGAAGGTAGTATTGTATATACATTGGACACGTTGCACTGATAAGATTGATTTATGTCCGCCAAACGTCATTACAATCATGCCAAAATTTTCATAGTTGAAGTAGAACATGCCACGATCAGAATGGTGAAGTCAGATCGCGATTTGGACGTCGAGAAGTACTCGGACATGGTGGGAACATGCGCGAGTACGCGGCGGGATACGAAGAAGATAGGAGATAGGGTTTTATTGTTGTCGTTTCTTTTAATTCATATATTATATATAGTGTTGTTGTAGTCGGATTTGGGTCGGACTCTAGGTCGGATAGGGTTTACGGGTTAGTGAGTTCAGAAGCGAATGATTGAGCGGCCGAGATTAGCTTCTGCTCGGATCGATCGTTGGAATTTAATGACTTGGGTCATCCAGGTCGGCTATGGCCAAGCGGGTCTAATCCGGTTGTGATTTAATTACAATAGAGTCAACGTTCATAATATATGACTTGAGTTATGAATTTGGGTTTGGGTAGGGTTTAGCGGCACAAACCCGCTCCGATGGAATTAAATTAGAAATCTCTTTATAATTGTTAGTACTTTGAGTTTTTAAATCCAAAAATTGTTTTTAAATCATTTAATCATTTATTAATTTGTTAATTAGTTTTCAGGCCTAGAAAAATACTAAATAAATGGGAAAATTTCTCCAAAAATTCCAGAAATATATAGACTATTAGAATTTGTCAAAGTTTCAAGTCATTCTATGATCATGTGTTCAAATGGTAAATCCTAGAAGTTCTAAATAATTTATTTTTCAAACGTTTCCTCGACTTTTAATTACCTTAAATTTCTAAGGATACCCAATAAATTCCTAAAATTAGATGGAGTCATTCTAAGCTTTTCTAAGACTAGGTAAAGTTCCATGGTCTACATTGCTTATTAATCGATTCGCAGGCTATATGGACGTTTCCACATTAAGTACGATCAATTCAAAAATTGTGTTTCATGGAAACTGAATGCTACAATTACAAACTATACCCCGGGCTAAGCTGAGACTTATTACATTATCCTCTCTTTCCGACAAGCCAAATTTTAATTCCTGCACATTTGGTGTCTTATGTATCATTTTCGATATGCCGCCATTCGAATCGATTTCTATCCGTCGGTACTACGATCCTCTTGCCTTGGTAGATCTCTCTCAATCAACCCCTACCTGGCTATCTCGATTCATCCCTCTTAAATATTTGAGCGCATAACGTGTCCAGGGAATTCAAACTTCCGACCTAGTTTCTCAGGTTTATTTCTTAAAGTCACGACCACTTGAGCCACTTGATATGGTTTCTCCAACCCGGAAAACCAGATTTGAGGTTCGAATCCCTTGGGAACGTTATACACTTAAATATAAAAGGGGGATGAACCGGAATATTCATGTAACGACTGATTGAAATCTGAATCTGGAGGAGCGGTCTACCCAAACAAAAAGACCGTGGCAGCGTTGACCGACAATACAAGTCGAATGTTCGTTGGTGATCTGCTCATGCAGTGGATCGAGGAAGGTGTATGAGACGCAATAATCAAGAATCAATGTATAGAGACCCAAACATAGTTCGGAAAGATTGATGTAATAAGGACAATAGGATGTAGACTTACCATATATATATATATATATATATATATATATATATATATATATAATATGCCATTTTTTTTATATAATGACAGCGGCTCCAGGCGACAAAACTAGGGTTTACCTAGCGATGCCCCCCCCCGCCCCCCGGACCCTCTCGCGGGAGGGAGCCGGAGGAAAGGTGGGAAGGGGGGGGCGATCGGCCACCCGGGGCTGGCGGCGGGGCGGCGGCGGAACGACCTCCCCAGGCGGAGGGGTGGTCGGGCGTCCAATCGAAGGGGGGGCCGCACCCCTCTGGCAGCGGCGGTTGCACCCCGGGGTGTGGGCGACCTAGGCGGGGGGGGGGGGCTGCCCCCCCAGGGCAGGCAGCAGCGGGGAAGGGGACCCCCCCAGGCGGAGGGGGGGTCGGGCACGGGGGAGGCGGGATGAATCGGGACAATGTCATGGGGGGTCGCACCCTCGGGCAGCGGCGGGGCGCATCATGGCGAGAGGGGGTTGGCTGGACCGAAACCGACCTCACGTTTGGGGGGTTTCGGGGGCGGGTGGAGATACTGCACCGCGTTTTGCATTTGGGTCGGATCTACTATGGGGGCGGACGGGACTGGAGAGGCAGGCTGGCAGACGGTGGTGAGGACGTCGGGCAGGAGGCCGACGAGGAGTTCAAAACCTAGGGAGTTCTGGGAGCCGACCCCCAAGAGGCACTGTCAATCCGAATCGACGAGGGAGAAACATGGTTCGCACCGTGTCTGGGTGGCGGCCAAAGGCGACGGCGGCGGAGAAGGGGAAGGGTGTCGTAGCCGACGCTGGTAGGCAAGGCCCGGTTGCGGTTACTCCTCCAACCAGGCCCCCCTCTGTGGAGCAGAGGCCTCGGTCATGGAAGGAGGTATGCACCCCAGTGGAGTCGAAAGCCCGATGTCTATGGAATATGTTACCCCGATGGCGGTTGGTGGAGGACACAGGGCTTACTTCCCCGCAGAGGAAATAGCAAAGGTCGCTGATTTCTGGAAGAACACCTTAGTGCTATATGTGTTAGGGAATAAGCCGTTCTTTGGCCAAATCAGGGGTTATGCGGAGAGAGTCTGGAGGCCCAAGGGAAGCATGTAATTCTTCTCCCGGGAGAACGGATTCTACTATGTCAAGTTTGGGCTGGCGGAGGATGTGACCAGGATTGTGCAGGGAGGGCCATGGTCGTTTGATGGGCGACTCATTATTTTGAAGGAATGGACACCGGCGCTGAGGTGTGGGAAGGAAGTGTTGAATGCCATTCCCGTCTGGATCCGGTTCCCAGAATTCCCTGTTCAATATTGGAGCATTCCACTGCTCATGAGACTCGCCAGCCTCGTGGGGAAGCCGATCAAGGCTGATGAGGCTACTACGTTCCGATCCAGAATCATGTACGCTAGAGTCTTTGTGGAGATCAAGGCAGGCTCAGAGCTTCCGAGCATGCTCGAGTATCAGGTTCCATCTGGAGAGGTTCTGACGCAGGCTGTGGAGTATGATTGGGTCCCACCCATGTGTTCGCATTGCGAGTGCTTTGGGCACGTTACCAGTGCGTGCAAGTATAAGGGGAAGGAGTACGCCAAGCCACATGCGGGCCACGCAGAGACATCGCGGCCAGAGACGGTCCAGACGGAGACTCGCGAGAGGGAGGCGGCCCCCAGTAGCTTGCCTGAGGAGACGGCACCAGATAGACACATGGAGGAAGACACAGTTATGGAGATTGATAGGAGACTGGAGACAGGGGCGTCTCTGAGACAGGAGAGCGAGAGCTTGCAGGGTGCTCTGGTTCCGTTCAGGCCTCGGAGGACTATGACGACCAGGGGTATGAGTGCGGAGGATAGTAGTCAGAGGGGGGCGGAGACCTCCACGGCGCTTATGGTTTACAGCAGCAGGAAGAGACACGCCCCGGCCACACTGGAGGATGTCCCTCAGATGAGGGAGATGGATGACCAGACCGACCCCAATCCGGACTGGACGCTTACTCTTAGCAGGATCCAGGCACATCTTGCCCCTTCCTCCATGGTAGATGCAGTCCTTGAGCAGACGGATGAGACACTTCCCTCGAGTGTCGATCCAGATGAGTTACAGGGGGACCCAACATCTTTTATTTAGATGTCGGTCCTAGCATGGAACATTAGGGGGGGGTGTTCCATTGGCCGATGGAGGGAGATCAGTGGGGTGCTGAGGAGAGAGGCTTGTGATATTGCTATTTTGCTGGAGACGAAGATTCGAGGGGCCGCTATGCTTTCACGTCGGACTCCGGCAGCCTGGGGTCACATTCATAACTTAGATCTTTGCGGTATGGCAAGGATCTGGGTTAGGTGGAATACAGGTAGCTGGGTGGGGGTCCAGATTCATAAGTCTGAGCAGCTCATAGGAGTTACTTTTGAGAATAAAGGTGGGTTCAGATTCATCCTGGGTGCTGTATATGGGCACAACGACCGGAGGCTCCGGGCGGCTCTTTGGGAGGACATTGTGCTTATGGGTCGTATGGCGGACAACATGCATCTCCCTCTACTCATCTGGGGGACTTCAATGCTATGTTGCTTCGTCAAGAGAAGGTTGGGGGCCGGCCTGTACCGGACTCGATATTATACGACTTCCAGAGGTGTCTTCTTGTGTCAGGTATGCGGGGGCTGGAGCGCGCTGGACATATTTGGACCTGGCACAACAAGGCTACTCAGAATCGTATTGCCTGTCAGCTGGATCGGGCCTTGGGCAATAGCGAGTGGTTCAGGTGTTTTCCGAACTCGGTGGCGGAAGGTCTGGCAGCGGGTACTAGCGATCATTCTCCTATCCGGGTGGGCCTATGTGAGAGACCCACTTTGCGGGTGAGGCCGTTTCGGTATAACAACAGCTGGTACCTTTCACCAGGATATGAGGAGGTTGTTATGAGAGAGATGCCGCACTTCCGGGATGGCACGGCCCAATTCCGCATGGTTCACAAGCTCAAGCAGCTCAAGCGGGCTATTAGGGGGTGGGTGAAGACGAGGCCGCGGACCTCCCTGGCTGAGAAGGAAGAAGAGCTTCGGGACACTCAGGTGGCCCTCCAATCTGACATTATGAATGGGGATCTGGCGGCCAAGGAGAAGACCCTGATTGAGGAGGTTAGCACCATGAGACTGCAGGAGGAGATCAGTGCGGCTCAGAGGGCGAAATGCTCCTGGCTCAAAGATGGTGACCGCTGCACCAAATTCTTTTATGATGTGATCCGCACCCGCCAGCACCGGAATAGCATTCCCAGACTTCTGAATGCTGAGGGTCGCCTTGTTGGAGACCCGGTGGAGATTCAGGAGGAGGCCGTCAGATTCTACACTGACTTATATCAGCAGACGGACTACTCCAGCACGTTCCCGGCCCTGGTTACGAAGAGACTGGTGTCCCGGCATGGGAACAGTCTTCTTTTGGCTCCGGTGAGGATGGAGGAGGTGGAAGATATTGTGATGAAGGCTAATCCCAACAAAGCGCCTGGGCCTGATGGCTTCTCTTCTGGGTTCTTTAAGCGACACTGGGGTGTGCTTAAGGCACCTGTTCTGGCTGCGGTACAGGAGTTCTTTGTGGAGGGCGGCTCCTGAAGGAGATGAACCATACATTCTTGACTCTGGTTCCCAAGAAGGAAGGAGCCCTCGCTGGCTGATTTTGACCCATTGCGTGCTGTAATTTTCTTTACAAGATTATCACTCATCTTATGTGCAGGCGCATGGAGGGGATTATGCAGGGTTTAGTGTCCCAGAACCAAGCAGCGTTCATCAAGGGCCGGTCGATAGCGGAGCACAGCCTGCTAGCTCACGAGATGGTGCGGGAGTTTAGCAAACCGGGGGGATGAAGGCGTGTGTGAAGCTTGACCTTCGGAAAGCATATGACACGGTCAATCGGGACTTCCTGTGCCATTTGATGCTTGCCATGGGGTTTGACGAGAGGTGGGTTGCGAGGGTGAGAGAGTGCATCTGCTCTCCTACCTTCTCTGTCCTCATCCAGGGCACGCCACATGGCTACTTCAGTAGCAACAGGGGGCTGCGGCAGGGCGACCCCCTCTCCCCGTATCTCTTTACATTGGTGATGGAGTACTTCACATGTATGATGGATATAGCAGTGCATAGCAGGAGGATTTTCCCTCTTCCGATTGGTGAGTCCTGCTGTTTCTCATTTGATTTATGCTGATGATTTATTGGTGCTACTCCAGCCTTCCATGAGGGGTATGAGAGCGCTCTCCGACATTATGGAGGAGTTCGGGCGGCTTTCTGGGCTCCAGTTAAACCGGGAGAAGAGCAGAGTCTACTTCAGCTCCCGGTGTACACTTCAGGAGGAGAGAGCTTTCGCTTTAGGTGTGGACAGAGGCGAGCTCCCAGTGAAATACCTGGGGGTCCCGCTGACTGTCAACTATGCCCGAGAGCAGGATTGTCACAGCTGGTGGACTTTGCTCAGAGGAGAGTGGAGGGCTGGCAAGCGGCGGGGCTTTCATTTGGGGGACGGATTGAGTTGGTGCGATCGGTCATTGCTGGCATCACTATGTTCTGGCTCCAGTCTATCCAGATCCCCACTGCTACTATTCGGAAGGTGGAGCTATTTGCGCTAACTTCATATGGAGGGGAGGGATACATGCGATATCCTGGGATCAGCTCTGTCGGCCTCGGGAGGAAGGAGGTGTTGGGTTGAGGCCTCTTCATGCGGTTAGGAAGGCAGCTTGTGTGAAGATGGCCTGGAAATTCATCAAGGGGGGTCGCTCTGGGCGGACTGGATGGCTAGCAGATACCTACGGAGGACCAACTTCTGGGCCTGCAGGATAGACAACAATTTCTCGGTCACGTTTAAGGCTATCCTGAGATGTAGACCGGTGCTCCAGGCCGCTATCTGCAGGCGCATGAAGGATGGGACGACTACCGACCTTTGGCTAGATCCTTGGTTGGGTTCCAGATCCCTGCTCGGATATTGGGAGGGCAGCTGGACAGGAAGCGGGTAGAGGGCTCACATGCAGCCGGATCATTAGAGACGGAGGTTGGAGGCCAGAGGGTTATCCATTTACTGCTCAGCTTGCGGCAGAGATTCACACTATTCCATTGACGCTAGCCAGACGGAGGATTCATGGAGCTGGGCCGGCCCAGGTACGGGGGGCGGGTCAGGTCTATTCTGCTTCGTAGCTGCTATGATTTGGTTCGGATCCACCACGACCAGGCTGAGGAGGTGGACTTCATTTGGGGCAAGGGCGTTGCACGGAAAATGCAACTTTGTGCTTATCGCCTTCTCCATGGTAGATTGATGACGAGAGACAGACTCATCCGGTTTGGGATGCAGATTCCGGATGCCAAATGTGTGCTATGTAATGATGAAGATGAATCTATGGGGCATCTATTCTTTGGTTGTCCGGTGTCATGGCACATTTGGACTGAGCAGTGTGCGCAGCTGCGAGGAGGAGTGGGGATGGACCGGGACATCGGAGCATCCTCAGTTGGATCCGAGGTCACAGAGGACGGGATCCGGGGTGGGCTAGAAGAGCCAGAGTTCGTCTTGCTGCGTCTGTTTGGCACATCTGGAAGGAGAGGAACAGACGTATCTTTGAGGGCTTGACTACCCCCTATTGGAATTCTACATAATATAGAATTCGATGTATCTGTAATGGCCCCATAATAGTATTTTGGGGCATGGTAAGTTGTGATGTTGTACTTTAATACCTTTTCCGCTATATGCGAGGAATAAATTCACCCTTATTCCAAATATATATATATATATATATAGAGATAGAGAGAGAGGAGAGAGAGAGAGAGAGAGGGGGGGGGGGGGGATCAAATTTATCCCCTATTCTGTCCACCCTAATATTATCGTATCTTATTCGTTAGATTAGGTTTAATTAACGATCTAGATTAACCTCATAATAAACACAATCAAAGAAGTGAGAAAAAAACATAATCCAATCGGACCCTAGTCAATGCGTGGAAGACTCTCGCGGGAGGGGGCTGGAAATAGGTCTATCTTCTCAGCACAAACATGATTGATCTATATGATATGTAAGATGGAGTATGAAATCCTTGTCGGCTGATTCTAGCTTAGGCCGTCTGGAGCTTTCACCGGAGCCATGTTGGTTCACACCATCTAGTTCTTTCGAATGATACTGTATATATTTACATGGCACAATGTTTGTGTTATTTGATATGATGATTTACTGTTATGCTCATCTATTGTTGTTTCTTTGAATCATAAACATATTCTGTGAATGAGATTTTGACCTGTAACATTTAGCTATCCCTAATGTGCAAAGGAACATACATAACGCAACATCTAATTCTAATGTAGTTGCATCTAATTCTAATCGGTCGGGGTTCGATTAAAGTTTCTATAGAAGGAGGAAGAGCAGAGGAGATTCTCGCAGGAGGGGTCCGATTGGGTTATGTTATTTCTCCTCTCTCTCTCTTCTTTGATTGTTTTCTTAGGAGATTAATCTAGATTGTTAATTAAATTTGATCCAACGATATATCCACTTTTGTCAAGTTTGTGCAAAAGTTGTATTATTTATATACTATGCTGTCACAGGTGATGCTCGCCTAGGCGTCCGCCTGGGGTCATCCAGGTGAAAAAATGATTTGCCTAGGTTCGTCCAATTATGGTTACTATCTTTATTTGATGTTGAACATTGGTTATTTCATATTTTTTGCTTCTTATATTACTTTTATGCATTGCTTAATGTTTATTGCTTATTAGTTATACTACATATTTGTTGTATATATAATTATAATTTTTTTTTTTTGATTCAAGGGCAGCGAATCATGGGCGGGCGTCTAGGCGAGGTGGGTGGTCTGTCGCCTCGCCTAGCGCCCAGTACAACATTGATTATATAAAAACTCTTATCTTGGAAAGCTGCCTGATTTACGATTGATGATCTACTTAACCGTTTATCTTCTTTCAGCTTATGATTTATGTCGATTATGCCGGTTCTATTTTTCCATCCATTACGCATTCTCCATGGAACGGCATACGGTTGGCGGATTTTGTGACACCATTTTTCCTGTTTATCGTTGGAGTTTCTGTTTCGCTTGTATACAAGGTACATAAGTTATTGCTCCCAAAACTGAGTTTATATACTATTTATTCTTAATGGTAGCTCAATGATAGCATATCAGTCCAGGAGTTGGTTAACCTGTAGTTTCTCATATAGTGTGGCATGAAGCATAGCATTTTCATCTGGAGTATGTGACCTAAGCATACATGGAAGCAATGCCAATTTCATGCATCTTATTTTCCTATCTTATATCAAGTGGTATCATTATGCGCTGGGTCCAAGGCCGAATACTGATTAATAGGTCTATCAATTAATGGCAATCGTATGATTACTAGTAAACTTGCTTACTCGGCCACCCGATTAAATGGATTAACATTTCAATTATTTGGCCTACTAATGACTCTTATTCTGAAATTTCGAAGACCGCTATTTTCTATTATTTGTTGTGATCAATATAGGTATATTGCCTTATTTCTTAATACCGAAAAGAAAACTGAAGTATATGGCCACCTGGCAACCTTGCCAAGTGTTAAGCAGTAAGTTTAGTTTTTTTTTTTTTTTTTCTTCTAGCACGTGCGAGCTCAGTTAAATCGTGTCACCCCGCACACGATTTTTAGCGGTCGTCATGTCGCTTCGGACTCTTCGTGCGGATCATGTCCGCACTGGCTTTTTCATCATCGCCCGGCACGTACGCCTCGCGCACTCCGCGCTCCAGAGCCTCACGAGACGGCCGACGTCTTTTGACGCCAGCAACTCAACGCCTCGCTTAGCCCACGACGCCGAAGGTGCCTCCGTCTTCACGACGCCTACGACAGCCGGTTCCGCCCAGCCACCCGTTCTATGCGCACGACGCCCTTACGACGTCTTCCCGACGCCCATTGGGCGCCGCACGACGGGCCGCGTGGTCAGCCGTCGTTAATACCTGTGGTAGAATGGTGCCTGTCCTCGATCGCCTGCGCGGCGCCCTAGCCGATGAGTTTTCATGCACGGGACGCCCCATTCTGTCCCACGCCAGCTCAGATCGTGGCCATTTTTCGTCAGTGCTCCGACGTTGTGGATGCCCCGCATCGCACAGGCCAGGCTCATCATCGCCCTGTTAAGCAGTAAGTGGTTGTGACTGTAAGTAATAGTGGCTCTTTAACCTGTTTTGGCCTATCCTTCCATTCTACAACCCCCCCCATAACCTCACCATCGAGGGCTTGTTTGCAACCTGGCTATCAAATCATTCTATGTATACCATGATTGGTTGTTTGAAGCTTTTTCTTCCATTCAGCTCCCTTAAGGTTTATGTCCTCTGTAACACCAACAAAAGGCTTTTAAATAATAAATATCAATGTTCTGCATAGCCAGAAGTATTCCTGGATAAGCTACTAATGCATTATGCTGTGACTTTTCACGTGGTCTCTTGTTTGTTCTGCTAGAATGAATGTTAAATAGTTGGATTCAACTTGAAGGATACCAGAATTATCCTTTGTGGTTAACTCTCCAATGTTAGGTTTAAGCATCCACTTTTTGAACTCTCAGTCAAATATTGCCCTGGATCTAAGAGGGGTTATAATAAATGATAATACAGGCAAGTTGCTGTTGCTGTTGTTATTTGCGTATGTATTGAGGATCATCTCACCTGTCAGTATATTTTGTTTTAACTATTCAATCAATTTGGTATCACCTTAAAGATGAACGGGCCCAACTAATACTAACTTTTCTTGTAGCTACATTGTGAGAACATCTTGAACATTGAATGAAAGTAACTGTATCGTCTCCAACTAAAAAATACATAGAGCTTTCCCACTCCATCCCCTTGTAAAATTCTCCCTTCCAAATGGTAAGAATAAAGTAGGTGACTTAAGACTAGTTTCTATCCACAATACATATGTGCATTGACAGTATCCGTGTTCATGTTATTGAATACTTGAGGGGAAGCACTGTACATCTCAGGGGTTCTGATCCCTTGTTTTTAGAAGTGACATTTTTCACAGGACAGTTTGCGGGAGGGATTATGGGTGTTGACTGTTAAATGATTCTGTGATTTTTTTCCTTCTCGTATTACTTCCATATCCCTTGTAATGTATGTATCTGGCAGCTAATGGAAAAGAATCAAAGAAACCTTGTTTACTATCAGTGCGTTGCTAGAATTTTTTTCACAAGGTTCTGTGATGGAGGACCAAGATTAGATTAGTTAATTTTGTTTATTAGGATTGAAAAAATAATGAGAATTTTGTCCCTTTGGTTGGTTAGGATTTTAGATAAATTGGTGATTGTGTTATCTTCTGATAGCTTCAAAGTGCTATAAGTATGGGTGTAATCATGAGTTGAGGGAGAGATGAAAGATTGAAAAAATTGAGTTATGCACGTTGGTGTGAGGCCACAAACATACACTTCAAATTGAATCTATCATCTCCAATATACTACTACTCTTCACCATTTCCTCCTTTCTTTGTGTATGCTGAGATGTGCGACCATTATTCTTCTGCTTGTTTGCTTGTTTCTTCTGTACTCATGAAGAACTAATGAAGTTCAACCATATTTCGCCAAAAGATGATGATGCGGGTCCACCCATTATCACCTACACACGTCGCAGGAGACGTGGAGCCATTTAGGCCCACTTTTTAGGCATTTCAGTTATTTTAGTCATGGAGGGGTATTGCTTTTCTTTTCTATTTATAGTCAGGGCTAGCCGTCATTACTTTTATGCTTGGATTGAGAAAACTCTCTCAAGTGTCATCAAGAAGGATTTTACTTTGTTCCGTTCAATCAAAGTTGGGAGTTTTGTTCTTTTCCTATATTAAAGATCATTCTGTTTCTATTCCTCTTGTTCTTTGTTTTTATTTGCTTTCTTTTGTGAATCGATTGAGTCGATTCACAACAATTGGTATCAGAGCCCTCTACGAGCCATGGCAGACGGGACGCGAGCCTCAATCGACGAGAAGATCCGAGGTCTTCGGGAGGACTTCACCGCCGAGATCGATAGCTTGAAGAAATCCATGGAAGCCTCCGTTAAGATCAAGCATCCACGAACCAGGAACTCCGAACGGAATTCCGCACGGAGATGCGGGACATGCGGAAGGAGACGACGGCTATAATGACGCTCTTACAAAACATCTCGAAGAAGATCAACGGCGACGAAGCGGAGGCGGTAACAACCCAAACCCTAGGTGATCAACTAGGGTTTGCTCCTGCGGAGGGGGAGGCGACCGAGGAGGAGGAAGGACCGGCCAGCGGCTGCTGCCCCGCAACCGCCGTCGCCGCCGCACCTCCGGGCTGGGCCCTGGCGGCCGGCGATCACCGCCGGACAGCAGCCGAGGGCCGCGGGAGCGCCACAGCAGGCCGCGCGAGCCCAGGCGGGGCCGCGGCTGCTGTGGGCGGCCGCTGGCCGGCCGCTGGCCGGCCCCCGACCGCCACCCAGGGCCGGCCGGCGCCAGGGGAGCCCGCGGCAAGCGGCTGTGGCCGGACGCCGCCGACCATTTCGGTCCCGGCGGACCGGCGCCACACCCGGGAGAGGCCCTAGGGCTTGGGGCCCCCTATGGGGGTCGGACGATGACCTCGAACTACGGTGATAGGTTCACGGGTCCGGGAAGGGGCTTAGCTGGAGTTCCGGCTCGGACGGGAGGGACGGAGCCGCCAGGAGGGGCGAGGAACACCGGAGGCAGCAATTTCTTTGGAGAAACGGCGGATCCCGCCAACTTCCAGAGAGGGGATCTACCCCCACGACGACCACCATGGGCGAGAGCAGTCGGTGACTACAGGGGTCCGGTGGAGGAGTGGGGTGAGCAGGCCTGGGCTGACGAGCGGTATGAGGATGGTGACAGAGCCCCGTACGAGACCCAGCGGAGAGACACACACCGTTGGGAAGGAGGACGAGGCAGGGATGATATGCAGCACGGTGACCTTAGCGCGGATCGCCGGCTGAAGAAACTGAAGCTACCCACGTTCGAGGGTGCGGAACCGGACGAGTGGATTTTTCGGACAGAGCGCTACTTCGAGGTCATGGAGTTGACTGAAGCGGAGGTACTCAGATGCATCGGAATCTACTTCGAGGGCCAGGCCCTGACGTGGTACCGATGGAGGTCGACGAGGACCCCATTCCGCAGCTGGGAGGAGTTGACTGCATACCTTTTGGACCGATTCCAGGAGACGGTCGGGGGAGACTTCTACGAGCAGTGGTCTTCTCTGCGACGGGAGGGAACGGTTCGGGACTTCGTAGCGAGGTTCGAACTGTTATCCGGACGTGTCAGAGGGGTCGGATGAGCTGCAGATCGGGATGTTTATGAAGGGCTTGAAGTCCTCCATGCGAGCGGAGCTCCGGTTGCAGAGTCCGCAGTGCTTAGAGGATCTGCTCCGCCTGGCTCATAAGGCAGAGGAAAATTGACAGAGGAGAGACGTCTTAAGGACGCTTGGGGAGCATCGGGGCAGCACAGTCAGACGGGCCTAGTACTTCCACGACCAGCAGCGGAGGCTCAGGCACCAGTACCACCTAGAACCGCAGGCGGGACAGGGGGCTCCATAGTACCAGGGAGGCGCCTGTCGGATGCTGACATGAAGGCGAGAAGAGCAGCTGGCTTGTGCTTCAGATGCGACGAGAGGTTCACTCCCGGTCATCGATGTGCGAGCAAGTTGCTGCAGATCGTGATCTTGCCCGACGAGGAGGAGGATCCGACGGAGGAAGAGGCCGCTATAGCAACAGACGCAGTTCCCAGATTTCCACCTTGAGGACAAGGTAGCTCTTTTAGGGGGCGGTAGTGATGCGGGTCCACCCATTATCACCTACACACGTCGCAGGAGACGTGGAGCCATTTAGGCCCACTTTTTAGGCCTTTCAGTTATTTTAGTCATGGAGGGGTATTGTGGTCTTTCACCATAATAATCCTCCTAGGGTTTGCTTTTCTTTTCTATTATAGTCAGGGCTAGCCGTCATTACTTTTATGCTTGGATTGAGAAAACTCTCTCAAGTGTCATCAAGAAGGATTTTATTACTTTGTTCCGTTCAATCAAAGTTGGGAGTTTTGTTCTTTTCCTATATTAAAGATCATTCTGTTTCTATTCCTCTTGTTCTTTGTTTTATTTGCTTTCTTTTGTGAATCGATTCACAACAGATGACCACTAGCATTTCAGACTCTATCCATTGTTCTTGATCAGCAGTTCTTGGGTAAATTCCAAAGCTCATCTTTAAGTTCATTGACAGATTTTTGCATCTGCTTAGAAATTTTTGTGACATATTATATTGTTCACAATTAATCTCCCATTCCAACATTTAGCCTAATTGATTGTGACCCATAACCCAAATAGGTCCAACCGAACCCAACCGGTCAGTTTTAATAAATTCTGAATCAATGTTTATATTGGCATGAAGAGATACTACTTTGGACTTTTACTATCTCAGCAGTGAAAGAAACTTATCCTTTTTAGCTGCATCCCTCCTCAGTTATCAACAGATGCTTTCCTTGTATATTTTCAGAATGTATCAAATAGGTATCAATCAAGTCAGAAGGCAATGCTGAGAGCAGTAAAACTCTTCATGCTTGGTGTTCTTCTTCAAGGTAATAATCATGGAAGAAAATTCATTCATTTTATTCTTGATTTACTCATTACTTAAACTCAGTTATAGAAATTGACAGGCAGATATCTTGTGAACTCTTATTCACAATGCTTTTCGTTAGTTATTTCAAGAACTGCTATTAGGAAAAAGAAACAGAAATGAAAGAGCTACATATAAACTGTTGAGTGTGCAACTCCATTCAACATGCTTAAGTTCATCTCCAAACCATTAGAAAGACGATGCTTACTTTTATGCTTTAGATACAAGATGACATAGGCAGATAGGAGAATTATCAAATGAAAATTACTAATCATTCTCTTCTGTGTATGGTTTTTCATACACTGCTCCTTTACATACTTAGAACAGCATCCTAGCAACTTAATGTAGCATTTACTCAATTAAATAAATTTCTTCCCTATCAAAGTAGAAGCTTCCATGTGACTTTCCTATTCCTCAAGGCAGGTTGAAGCCCTTAAGATGCAGCAGACTATCCCAATGGATGACCTACATTGTTCATCATGATCTCCATGCCTAAATATCGTAGAAGGAAAAGGTCATCTGAGGCTCTTCACCCTTGTATCAAGTGATTGCAGTATGAGCTTTTCAATAGTTGAGCAAACCCACTTGATTCATGTGTAAAACGTATTATAACCTCGCTGTCACTTGTCCTTTGATACTTTAAGACATGCAGATAACAATGAATTATGTGGATCTCCATTAGAATGGTCATCCATGTACTTATGCCTTAATTAGTAGCTATCTCAGGTTGCTGCTTGACTCCTTGAGTCACAGGTCATTACCCTTCCTCTGTGGTCTATAGCACACAAGCACATACGAGTGCCTAGATGCATGCAATCTTTTACAATTATCCACCTTTCATGAATGCCTAGACAAGAGTGGCTTTGACATATATATATTTTGAAGCGAGATAATTATATTAATAGAAACGAAAAGCCGGATCCTTAACTCTGTGTTATTTTGCACACAAGCGAGATAATCTTTTACAATTATCCACCAAATCCTTGTGAAACCCCCCTCTCTTCCCTGACCTTCACTAATCTTAGCTAGTCCCCCCTAGTTATATTGGAGTTATTTTGCACATGCACCATCTTTGCATCCTCTTTGTCTTTGGCATTTAGATCATCTAGCACCCTTG